>JAKCPB010001453.1:0-86029 GCA_021442155.1 Cymbidium sinense | reverse complement strand
CCCAAAGCCCACTACTAGAGTCAAAAGTCTTTGAGAGTTGCACAATCCACATCAAGGAACCAAAACCTATAGAGAACATGTAAAAGAATCCTGCAAGCAACTAGAAATAGTAATTAGCACATCTAGAGAAAATCATGCTTTTGCACATAATAAAAGAGCAATATAAGAGAAAATTTCTAATAAGGCTGCATAGTCACTCGATCTGCAACCACAAATGTGAGCATCCAGACTTCAAAAGAAGGGTTACCACATATGTCGCTACCAAACCAAAAGATAATCAAAATCATCCCACCATCATAGCCACTTACATCGACGAAGGCAATCCTCCAAAGAGTGAAAGTCAACAATTCTAGTACTGCAAAGACAAGCAAAAGCCCACAAAACACCCAAAAATTAAAGGCCACCAAGCCGAAAGGAAGTAGCATCAACAAAACCACCATAGTAGAAATGAAAGAGCAACTGCCAAGATATCACCAAAAAAAAACCATGGATAGGAACCAAACCCACTAGAGTCACCGACAACCACAAGCAACAACCCAAGACCAAAATAGTAACATACAACTAGCACCAAGAAACTACCAATTCCAAACCAGATTAGAGGTCAAGGCCAACACTAACAACAGCCACCAGTCCAACCCAGATAATAGAGGCAAGAAATAAAAAGGTAGTCGCAATACCTCCATCAAAAATAGAAAGATAGCCACAAGAAAAAAACAACACCCAACCACCATAAGGCTAAAACCATAACAAAGAAAATCCACTAAAAGGTCAACCCTAGCAAGCTAAGAATAGATAAGAAAGAAAACCAAAAGGAAAACCAACCAAACCAACCAGCACAACCAACCAAACCAACCAGCCCATAAGACCAACCATCCAATTAACAAAGAAGTAGATGAGCCAACTCTGATAAGGAAACAACCAGTCCAAAAGGGAGGCAATCCCAACATAGAGAAAGACAAGCATAGTGACAACCAATAGGAAGCCACCCAAAATAACCAAGAAACAAATGGTAATCACCCAATCAGATAAAAAGCCATAGCCTAGGAGGACCACCCAACCAAAAATAGCCAACTAGAGTGGCAAGGAAAATAGACCAAGGCCTCATCCAGACATAAAAACCACCAAAAGGCCCAAAAAACTCAAGAGAGTGAAAAGATCACAGCCATCAAATAATAGCCAAGATAGCCATGTGAGGGTAGTAGCAAACAACGTAACCCACCAGCCCAAAAAAATAGTTATAGAAAAGCATCCCTATGTGAAACAACCACCCAAAACTAGAGGCAAAACCAAGACCAATTAAGTGGGGGAAAAGCCAAAAGCACGTAAAGGCATAACCCAAGAAGTGGCCACCACAATATCAAGGCAGCACATGAAGAAACTGTTGACATTTAGATCCCTAAATAAAATATTCAGCCAAAGAGAACACCTCTCCAATAAAAGAGGTTGAATAGCCATCCACCACCTCAAAGAGATCTCCCAAGTATTAAAACACAAACCAAACAAGAGAGTGAAACAACTAGAAAAATGCAACAAAATGAAAATTCACATAGAGAAAATATAGAGAACCTAAAATACGCAAAGTAAAATGAATTTCTTAGATAAGGTAATCCAATGATACTAGGAAGCCTAGTGAGCATTCCAATCTATCCTATGGTTGGGCTTTATAATTTTGAAGTTGAGGAGATCTATATGTTTTGAGTTGAAATTTAATTAGATTACTAAGGCTTATAATCCACCAACACAAGGTTGTGGGAATGCCTAAGAGGTGAGGATTTATGCTTGTAGCCCAAACAAAATAGCTACCTCAGATCCTAAATCTAGGAACCTTTAGTATGAGCTAAAGCATGACCTAAATCTAAGCGATAGGTGGACATAAAGATTTACCTCCATAAGAGAGAATAAATTGTCTGACTTCTGGACTTATAACCACTTGGAGTGGCGCCTAACTCCTCCTACCATTTTAAAACCATGTAGTTCTTATGAATTACAAGATATAGTTATTTAAATAAAAAAGAGACTAAAGTCCAAAACACACTCCCTAAGAGACTAGAGCATGAGTGGTATGAACATATGACTTAATCTATAGATGCAAAATCTATTCAAATTTTATTTCATTTTAGACACATTATTTTGATAGAGGCTTTAGGATTTGTTATGGATAAATGTATGATGAAATAGATTATGGGTCAAATCAGCTTAAAGAATGTGTTCTCCACCACAAGGGATGGTCAAAGGTCAAGCATTCCTTTATCATGCAAGGATGGAGATCCTTCATGTTCAAGAGAGAAGAGAATATGCATGATGTGAAACATACAACCATAAGGGGGTTGCTAAATCATTTAATTATCTTATTTATGTATTAGGCTTTATGATGAGGTTATGAGTTGTTTAATATTTAGTTATGAGTGATTAGTTGGGTAGAAAAGTTATTTTATCCTAAGAGCCTAATCATCCAAGCCACACATTAAAGCATCAATCATTTAAGAAACTATGAAAAGTATACCATCCTAATGCACAATGTAAACATAACATCAAACAACTATATAAACTATCATAAAAGAATAAAAGGTCGGTGCAGTCGGGTACTGCCATACAACCCGAAGAGAGAAAATATGGGTAGCCGAGCTCTACCCTTATACAACCTGGAATATGAAAGAATAATTATAATTGTATTAAATGCTATGGGGTTATCTTTCTTCATATCTCCATTTCTGATTTGGTCCCTTCTTCGATTTGGATGGTGCTTGCTTCAAAGGCATCAGGCACCTGTGACAAAGCCTTTTGACCACCGCTCATCCTAATCTCCCATAGCACTAATCCTAATTCCTATTGCAAAATTACATTTATGTGGGAAAAGTAAATCTAACTACACCGCAAAATAGAGGTTAGCTAAATATACATATAATCCCAAGTTTATTTTAAGCATCCCTTAAGCACAATCCCCATAGAAAACATGGTTAGCTAATATTGGACTATCATCTAGACTATGAAACATACACCCTAACATCCAATCTAAAATAATACATCATAAAACAAACATACATCACATCATACACCATCCTAACTTAGAGCTAAGTGGTGACTCAATTCTAATGTGTGTATTAATGCTTGTGTGGTAAGTCTTGTTAGGCATTAGTGTTGTATTTTCTAAGTGTAGAAGGATTCAATTTAACATGAAAGGTTGATTTCACTTGTAGTAGTTTAATTGATTTGAGAATTTTAATTTGTGTTTTTTCTTTTATTTCATTTGATTACACTTAGCAACTAAGTGTTATATAGAGGAAAAGAAGATTGACCTCTTTCATCCCTACCTTAAGTCACTTTTAAAGTATATTAATTTGATTTAGTTCTCTTTAGTGAATGGATTATTAAATGATTTAATTAATCCTAAGTTTAGGTTCACATTAAATAATCCTATTCAAAATGAAAGGCATCTTAAGATTAATTTAATTAAATTACTACCACATGACATATATTAAATCATTCCTTTCCATCACATGTAACATGCATATGATTTAATCCTAAGTGTATCTATACATGCAACATATTTTAGCACACTTAAATGATGAATGTATGTGCATGTTTAGAATTTATATTTTATTTGATTGAATTGTTTAAACATATTAATTTAAAACTTTATCCAAATTCTTATACAAAAAGGACATAAGAATGAAATTAAATAGGCATGTGCCATTGTTAAACCAAGGAAGTGAGGTAATCAAATGACCTCCTTGGAGCTACCTAAAGCCTCATATTCTCAGGATGTCAGACTATATACCCATTTGCATTCAAACATATGTAAATTCGTATACATAAACATATAAAGTAAGCTCCAAATCATATGGCTAATTAATTCAACCACTTAGTCAATTATGAATGCTTGAAATTTTAATGTAAAATGGGATTTTCATTCACTAATCACATATGCATATACATGTACAAAGATATAGACAAGTACATGTCATTGTTAAACTAGGGAAGTGGGGTAATCAAATGACCTCCTTGGGGCTAACTAAAGCCTCGTATTCCCAAGATGTCCATACTATATACTTGTTTTTTCTTAGACACACATGGATGTATACATAAATGAGGGAAAGAAAACCATGCAAAGATTATATATATTTTTTGATTGAATCATTTATATATATGAATTAAAGTTCTATCCAAATTTTAATGTTGAAATACATAAGAATGAAATCAAATGGGTACGTATCGTTGTTAAACTAGGGAAGTGATGTAAACAAATGACCTCCTTAGGGCTACCTAAAGCCTCGTGTTCCCAAAATGTTCAAACCATATACCAATTAGCATTCAATCTTATATAAATCAACACTTGAATTGAGGAAAGAGAACTCAATATTCATACACTTAAGCGATAAGCTCATGCATTTCTTATGTATTTATAACTAGCATCATAACACATATTATTATTCATTTATAAGCTTTGAAAAATACATTTGGATTTAATTATGATAATAGCCATGATATATTAAATTAAACAACCACATGCAAACTTACATAAAGGAAATCCATTTTATTTTACTTGATTTTGACAAGATGGATGCATGAATTCAAATGACATACCAAATTTAACATGATTGGAAAGAGGACAATCAAATATAAGCATGTGATTCATTCAACCAAACTAGTTCTTAAGGACAATCAAATCAAATAAGATTATTTAAAGCAAATAAAAAGCTTCTTTATTAATAAAGTTTTAGATTTAATTTGATTTAAAGAGGATAAGAGAAATCATCACTTGTTGTTTTAAACCCATTCCCACATTAGTGATTTGATTTAATTAAAGGAAATGTAATTAAGTTGATTTTATGGGTTAATTAAGTTGAACCCTTAATTAGATGAATTAATTACCCTTACCTATGTCACCTTAAAGTAATTAACTAAATAATTATGAGCCAACATGATATGCATGGAAAATAAACTTGTAATGATCCTAAGAAATAAAAGGCCTAATGCAATTTGCTCATGATTAATAGTTAATTAATTAAGACTTAATTAATTACTCTTTTTTTTTTTCCACACATGTGGACCAACCATATTTTCATTAAGCTCCTCTCAGTTATTAAATGGCTAAAGATCTACCCCATGATTTAATTAATTAAGTGAAATGTGATTATGATTTTAATTTGATTAACTAATTTAATTAATTGGTTAAATCTTAATTAATTTCATTTTAAAATAGGTGAAATGAACTTAGGAAAGGGTCCCAACCCTATTCCTTAGTTCACATACTATTAACAAAATTAACCAATTTATTACTATTCATGAGATTAATAAATCATTAATTAACTTAAAAGTGTAGTTAAGGCTTAATTAGTTAATTTTTCTAATTAAGTGAGCAATAAATCCCAAGAAAATCATGGGAGACAAAGGTCATCCTACTAAATTAACCCACAAAATTTGGGATTAATTGCTATGGAGTAATTAAGCTAATTAATTTTGTAATTAAACAATTACTGCTCAAACTTAGTTAACATCATTTGTTAATTAATTCTCTTCTAAAATATTAAAATGAGTATTTATTTGCATTTTTATTCTCTATGATTTTTATGATTTTTAGAAGTTTCAACCATTAAAAATGATTAATTAAGCCTAATTAAATAATCCTATCACCATGTGCGTATTGGTGTGTGCTATGTGGCACCGCAGGATTGACTACTTAAAACTTATCTGAATTAGCACCTATGTGGCAGTGGTGGATGTGCTTTCTCTTCCACTATTCGATCTAAGATCAGAAGACTATGATTAATCTCACAGCTTAATAGGAATAAATCAGATCGATCTAGCGATTCTAATCACAACCATTTATTCCAATCAACGGAATGGACGGTGCGTCATCAAGCATCACATGAGTGAGGAAGAATGGTGTCCATCTGCCATTTCTCACTTGATTTGAGCTTACCCAAGCTTGGATCAACTCCAAAAGGCTCCAACACCTTCACGACATTGATCAGAGGGGATCCAACAGTCAAGATCACATGAGATGCAAGTTTTCTGTAAAAGCTCCAACCCATTATTTTTCTAAGGATCTATTTTGGAAGCATACCTCATGGAAGTTCAAGACTGGCAACTCAAATGATTAAGAAAACTTTATCTAGTGGAGATGAAGTTCTGTTTAGCAGCAATTGGATTAATTCCTTGACGTTCGCTCAGAATGCCATAAACCAATGATTTTGAGCTCAACTTTGATCAAAGTCCCACCTCTGGTTCTTGAAAAGCTTGGAAGATGATTTGTTCTTGCTGATGAGGCCTAGGAAAGGTGCAAAGTTAATTTGAGTTTGATGGAGAAATGGGAAAGTTAGGTCGAAAAAGTGTCCTATTAGATGGGAATGGCATTTTTTTATCAAGGAATGAGCTTGGAGCTTAATGGCTCTAACATCTTGGGTAGTTAGGCTCATGAATGATTTTGTTTGTGTTTGAGTGGAAATGATGGGTCTATACTTCATCTTGATCGGGGTGGGATCAAGTTTGGCTTCTAATGGTTATCTAGCCATCTCGTGGAGTCATGGGTTGCAGGAGGAGGTGAGTTGGCTTGGTTTGTTGAAAGTGTGGAGGTCCAAAGAGGAATCATGGGTGTCCTATGGGTTTCAAATACTAATGGGGAGGGTGAGGTGATTTCACCTCCCATCATGGAACTCAACCACCCCTTGGGTCAGTTGGGTAGTGTCCTAGGTGCCTAGGTGGACCATTGGGAGAGTACCTGGCCAAGGAATGGAAATGACCACTTACATGGGTGATTTATCTAATGTGATTCCCTTGATCCAAGGGTAGAATGATCATTTAGCTATTTGATTTGGTAGATTTAAAATGAGCCAAAAGTGGTTAGCCCAAATTTCAAGTCAATTGGAGTGAATTTGATTAGGGTTGGCTCAATTTGACTCATTTAGGTCAAAATAGGTTAGGTTGGGTCAAGTTAACCAATTGGTCAAATTGGGTCATATGATCATTTAGGATGTTTTGGTTCAATTGCTTTTGGTTTAGTTTATATTTGATTTGGCTCATTTGAATTCATTTGGGTCAAATGGTTATAATTTGACCAAATTGGCCAAATTAGCTTGGGTTGGTGTTGGTAGTTTAGTTGACCAATTGAAGATGATTGTAGGCTTTGGCTTCAATTAATTTGGATTTGGTTTTGATTTAGGCCAACTTGAACCTTTAGGTCAATTTAGTTAGGTCAATTGGGTTCAATTGGGTCCAATCATGCTTTAGTCAAGTTTAACAATCAATTTTAATGAACTTGAGCCATTGGTTACAATTAATTTGATTTATATTTTGATTTGACCTAATTTGGTCTTTTAGGTCAATTTGGGTCAACTTGGGTCAAGAGGCCAATTGGGTTTGGTTTGACTCAATTGAAGGTCAAGTCATATTCAAATATTGATTTTGATTTGCTATGAATCATTGGTTTCAAGGGATTTGGCTTAAGAATTTGGCTAGTTTCATATGTTAAGGTTGACTTGGTCAAATGACCAAGTTGACTTGGTTTGACCAATTTGTGACAATTGGTTAACCTAGGGAGATCAATAATCATGATGGGAGGTTTTGATCGGCTTGGTTCAATCCAATTTGGGTAGGATTAGAACTTGGGTCAAATAGGTCAAATTGGCCACTTTGGGTCAAGTGGATCAATTGGTTTAGTTGGCTTGATTTTTGGTTGAGTTTGATTTAGTTGAGTTTATATATGGATTTGGGATTGATATATAAATTCAATTACAATTAGCTTGGGTTCAAATGGGTTTTGGTTCATTTGACTGGTTGATTTTGGTTTTGTTGATGATTGTAGATTTTATTTATATTTGTGAATATGATTGAAGGTATGATTGATTCATGAGAAAATCAATTGAATTTGGGTTTTGATTGAAAGAATTTGGCTAAGTCCATGGAGTTGGGTTAGGTTTGGATTTTGATTTGGTTTGATTTAGTTTTGATGATTTAAATATATTTCATTTAAATTTGTGAAGATGATTGAAAATATGATTGATTTGTGAGAAAATCAATTGTGTATGACTTGATTTGGATTAAGATTTGGCTAAGTCCATGGATAGGTCATATGGCTTAGGAAGGGTTTTGATTTAATTTGATTTAGTTTGATTTAGTTTTGATCATTTGAATGTAGATTTAATTTATATTTAGAAGATGATTGAAGATATAAATTGATTATGAGAAAATCAATTGATTTTGGAATGATTTGGATTAAGATTTGGCTAAGCCCATGGGATAGTCCTCTAGCTTAGGAAGGGTTTAAAGTTTGGATTTGATCAAGCTTCAATCATTTGTTTTTGGAATTTGGGTTTGGATTTGAATTTGATGTTTGAATTGAATTTGAGGTTTGGTTTGAGAAGGTGTGGATTTGGATTTGGGTTATGGTAGATGAATTATCCTAATCCATAATTCATAACATAATCTATGGTTAACCCTTCTAAGTCTTAGTTAAGTGTTTACCTAATTGTTAGTGTCTTATGACTAAGAAAGTCTTAGTGTTAAGAAGACTCTAAGTCTAAGATGGGAAGATTGAATCACACAAAAGTGAGGTCAACAGCCTTAGACTCCATAATGTTGCCCTTGGAGATAGATGATTGGAAGACCAAAGCAAAGTTTCACATTATAGACTTGCACACATATTTCAATGTTTTGTTGGGAGACCATGGATACAACAACATAGTTTCATCCTACATCGAGGTATATGAGAGGTGGGATCATCTATGTCAAAGGAGATCTCAAGCCATTCAGAATTCATGAGGTATATATGATGATGACTTACTACCTCCCTCAAAATCAACAAGTCTATTCTTGTGAACTTGGCCAAAGTTTAAAAAATAAAAGAAAAAGAAAAAGAAAAGAAAAAAAAGAGAAAAGAAAAATAAAAGAAAGAGAAAATGAAAAGAAAATAAAAGGGAGCAAATAGACTTGGAGGATGAAGTGGAGCGACATTAGATTCTACCCAAAGTTGTTACTCCATTCAAACATTTGGATATGCAACCTCCACCAGGCAGAGGAAAAGGCTAGTTCATAGGCAATCTCAGGGGTGAAAAACCTTCTTATTGACCACCCAATAGAAGATATGTCCTAGCTACTAGGAGTACACCTAGTTCATAGGATGAGTCTTATATGGTAGTACACCAACCAACTCTTCTCAGCAGTAGATTCCCTTGGAGGTGACACTTGAGCGAAGATAAAGATCGGTTCCAAAGCAAAGCATATCCAAGTCTATATGTGTAATTAGGCATCGCTTGGGAACCTTAGCTCTAACCCCACATTCCTCTCAAAATGTGAGGGTTTGGTAGTTAGGAAGCCCCTAAGTTATCCACAGTGTGAAGACTTAGAGGTTCTTTCTAGAGCATCATCCTCAAGTCAAGAAGTTGATGTAGAACTTTAGGATAATTCATATAAAGATTTAATAGAATTACCTTTTATTGGTATTTGTGTTCATAATTTAGTAAAGAAAGGGTTAATCCCACATACTGGTCAAAGTACGTCGACTACTTTGAAAGAATATGGAAGAGCAAATGCAAAAGCTCAATCAAGATCGGACTAGATTGATAGTCCAAATAATGATGACAATGCTAGTCATTACCAATCATTTGGAATGATAGTTTTTTCAAATCACATTAACTCATATGAGTAGTTAGCTTAGAAACTTTAGATGATCCAAATGATTTTGAAGTAAAAAATACACCAGCAAAGTTCAAAGAAGAGATCAAGTCAACCATCAATGAGCTCAAGGAAATCAACTTAGAAACTAAAGAAGATCCATGCCCCACATCGGTTCTTGATTAAAATTGAAACCAATGACTTAGTTAGACTGAAGTGCTACTGCACATGGAGTTATGAAGAGATGCTTGATTGGCTCTTGACGTATGGTCCATAAACTAGTAATAGAGCCTAACCCTATCAAGCAAGCTCATAGACACATGATTAGACATAGAGCAATAATTCATTTTGAAGTAAAAAAATTGATCGATCTCTTTATCTAGAAGAAAAATACCCTACCGGTTGATCATCCCGTTAAGAAAAGAATGGCCAAATTCACATTTGGGTTGATTTTAGATTTAAATAAGGCATGTCCAAAAGATGAATTCCACTATAGTCTTCTTTCATGGATGGCTCATCTAGATATAACCAAATAAAGACCCTTGAAGATGCAAGAAACACTACTTTTAGAACCCCGATCCAATCTATTACTATAAGGTCATGCCTTTTATCTTTAAAATATTGGTGCTACATACCAAGAAGCTATGACTCAATCTTTGAACTCATTCATCATCAAGTCAAGTGATATGTCGATGATATCATGGTCAAAAGTAGAAAAGGAAGATTATATTTTCACATGAGAGTAGTTTTAATAATTAAGATAATTTAACCTCAAAATGAACCCCTTGAAGTGTCATTCATAGAGTAGCTTTGGAAATTCCTTGGTTTGTTCACACCAGGGAATGAAAATTGATCCGGAGAAGATCAATGCTATATTAGAAATGCCACCCCCTAAAAGTTTAACTAAACTCAGATCATTCCAAGGGCAGTTGGCACATCTAAGATGCTTTATATCCAACTTATTGAGAAGATGTCAGCCATTCTCTGCACTTGTCAAAAAGGATGCCAAGTTCAAGTGGGATCACAAGTGTGAGCATGCCTTCAAAGACATCAACCATTTCCTAATGACGCCACTGGTTCTAGTAGCCCCTATGTAGGGCAAGCAGCTCATACTTTATGCTACTACGTTATATGACTCTTTTGGTGCTTTGTTGGCCTAAGCCAATGATGAAAGGAAGGAAAATGCTCTCTACTACCTCAGCCGTCATCTAATCCCTGCTGAGGCTAATTATCCACCATTTTAGAAGTGTTGTCTAGCTTTAATCTTTGTATCCCAAAAGCTACAACACTACATGCTTCTTCATAAGGTGAACTTAATCTCTAATATCAATCCACTATAATATCTCATGACATGGTCGATGCTATCCAGATGGTTGGAACGATGGTCCATGATCCTCTCGCAGTTTGACATTACCTTCTTACCCCTCTGTGCAATGAAAGGATAAGTGCTAGCAAATTTCTTAACAACACACCCACTTCCTGCTGACTCTATGCTTAGTGATGATCTCCTCGATGAATAAATCATGAACTTAGGGATACTAGCATTCACCGGGAGATGTACTTTGATGGTGTGGGTTTCTTCTCAAAGAGGAGAAGAACCATAATCTACTATTCTAAGAAAGGGGGTAGAATAGTTCTCTTAACTATACGATGTGATGAGATTCTCATATCATCCCAATCTTCACTAACAAGTTAAATATGAGGCTCATCGATCTAGAGTTAGTCATTACTCTAAGCATCCAAAACATTAACATATTCAGGGATTCTCAACTAGTTATCAACCAAATTATTGGGTCCTATAATTTTATAAAGCCCAAGCTCCATCACTACCACAAGTAGACCATGGAGTTGTTGGTCCAAATTTTAGAGGTTACAATTTATAAGATTCCTCAAAGAGAGAATGCCATAGCATATGCTTTACCTAACCTTGCCAAGGAGTTGACATGTCTAGAGGATGAGTCCATATCAATAAAGGTTCAAAATAGATAAGTCTTATCCCTTATTGATATTGAACTAATCAAAAAGTACTCTCTTGAAGGGGAGGTTGTCATTGCCAACAAGGATGAGGAGTTAGATTAGAGGCAACCATTCATGGATTACCTAAATAAAGGTAAACTACCTCAAGAGAAGTCCCAAGCCCATCAGATGAAGTAGAGACCACTTTCTTACACTCTTGTGGATGGTGTCATGTACCGGCAAACTTTCGATCATATGTGGTTACATTATTTAGACAAGCACAAATCCCATAAGGTCATGACTGAGGTAGGATTATGTGGAGCCAACCAATCTGATCTGAAGATGAAACCCAAGATAAAGAGTCTATAATACTACCAATCATCGATGATCAAAGATTGCATGGATATGGCTAAGCGATGCCACCAATGCCAAATACACAGTGTGGTCCTACACCAACCACCCAACATTTTACATCCTCATTGGCCTCATGGCCCGAGTGTGGGGTGACATAGTGGGTCTGATTGATGCTCCTTCTTCCATGGGTCATCAGTTCATCAGCTGCTACTGACAACTTTTCCAAATGGGCAAAGGTGATTCTGCTCATAGAGGTCAAAACATAGCATGTGTTCCAATTTTTTATGAACCATCTCGTATATAGGATTGGAGTGCCTCTATGAATTATATTTGATAATGGTATTGCATTAAAGAGCACTGAGATCTACAACTTTTCTTAGAGACACAACATAGACTGGAGATATTCTACCATCAACTACCTGGAAATGAGCATAAGCCTTCAATAAAACTCTCATCCAAATACTAAAGAAGACACTCAACAAAGAAAGTGGCATGAGTAGTTAGTTGCTTGTGGGCCTACCACACCACATATAGAACTCCAACTCAGTCTACCCCCTTTCACTTTAGTGTATGGGTTCGAAGCTATTCTACCATTACAAGTCTAACTCCCATCACTAAGGATTGTTGTGGGTAGCAAGATCACAAAAGAATAGAATGCCAAGTTGTGATCAGAAGAGCTTGATGGTTTGGAAGAGAGACGCCAGCGTGCATGCCAAAACCTCGAGTTGTACAAAGCTAAAATGATTCAGGCTCACAACAAGTTGGTTAGTCTTAGAGATTTTCAAGTAGGAGGGCTTATTTATGTTCTAAGGAAACCAATTGTTGCCCATCATAAGATGGGAGGCAAGTTTTAACCCACTTGGGAAGGCCCTTTTTCCATAAAGAAGGCCTACCAAGGAGGATCTTATCAGCTTATTAATCATAAGGGAGAGTGCCCAATGCTTCCAATCAATTGGCTCTACTTAAAAAAATATTATAAATCATGTTTGAAAAAATTATAATCAATGGAAATTCCATTTCAATCTCTTTCATGTTGAAAGTATTTTTGTTTGAATATCTGCCACGATGTGTTTAGGGTAGGTGTAAGGAACCCGAGATTTATCTTTCATCGACATAACACAAACACAAACTACACACAAACATTTAAAAAAAAACACATATATTTTATCTCGGGCTACTCTGAGTTGAGATTACTCCCCCATCGACACTCACTCAATAGCTTCTCAAGGTCAGGCTGACGTGCTACCTTGCTAGTGTGTCACCCTAGTGGTCTTCTTGCTTTAGAGGATGTAAGTCTGCTATGCTTTCCTTCCTTACTTGGCCATAACACACTGATGAGTGCCTTGTTAGTTTGGTAGGCATACATGGCAGTTACCCTCATGTTGGCTTCATTTAAGAGGATGTGAGTCTGCTATGCTTTCTTCTTATACTAGTCTTCGTGCATTGATTGGGTTGAGCATTTTTGAGGTTTAGCTCCTTCCCTCCTGATTTCTTTGAGTCTGGGTTCAGTCCTTCTTCGGGGCTCCCCGCTTAGTAGTCTCTTTAGGTCAGATAGCATCTGTCCCACCAAAAATAGACTTTCCCGATGATCAATTCCACTTAGAAATTTGTAAGACTACATGGTTTCTTTCTAGATTGATCATTGCACACCGATGGGCACCTTAGGTTAGTTGGTTCTCACTATGCTGATGGATAGACCATTCATCCTGATAGATACACCTTAGGTTGGTTGGTTCTGCACCTTAGGATACACCACTCATGGCAGTAAGTCTCCTACACTTTCTCCTTGAGTTGGCCACCACACCTATAAGCTTTTTTTAGGCTCGTGATAACTCAAAGACCTCCCTTGTGGGAACTATATTTGGATCAGTCCTTTGTGACCCATTTAGACACACCCCTTTACTATCATTGATAGTTCCTCATTCCTAAGAACCACCCAATGGTTGGAGAATCCATCTTATGGATATGATTCTCCTTGGTCCAGATAAATTTGAGATATGTTAAGGTCAAAATAGTCCTTTTCAGTGGGGTCCCTCACACCAACAGGTCCACACAAAGATATAAACAAAATATATATTAACGGATTAGAGGACACCCTTAAAGGTACCTTTTCCCAAGAAAGCATCCTATCTTTAGGGTAGTGTCAGTAAAACTCCCTATAAGAATCACCCAACTACTCTTGAGCTGATTTAAGTCCCCAATGGCATTCACTCAATAGTTGCCCCTAAGTTAGGTTCAATTTATTGTGATACCAAAAGGTCACCCCAGCAGTTGTTCCCTACTTTAGAAGATGTAAGTCTATTATGCCTTTTTCTTAGCACAATCGTGCACTCTGAAAGGAAACCCCTTAGGTTGGCTAGATCTACCCCACTGCTAATAGACTATCCCATTGGATTTATAAATCTTAGATAGGATAAGTTCGATACATGGTCCATAAATTAAATCTATCAAATTTGATCGAGCTCACATCCTCTGCTGATATGCCCTCAATTTAAAACCAAACTAAAACAAATAAACCATATCAAATCACATGAAATTAAGATAAAATTAATCCTCACTACTTTTAAGTTGACAAAAGTCTCCAGTGGCATTCACTTATTAGTCGCCCAAGGTCAATTTAGATTTGTTGTGCATCTAACATGTCACCTTAACGATTATTCCTCGCTTTGAAAGATGTAAGTCTGCTATGCCTTCTTCCTAGCACAAATGCACACCAATGGCAACCTTAGTTTCCCCAGCTAGTGTAGACTATCCCTTTGGATTTGTAAACGAGGTAGTTAAGCGATATAACCCATTCTGGGTTGATCAACATAAGGTCCATACATTAACTATTAAATTAAACCCAATCTAATTTTCCAATGAGTTAAATCACACCCTTTCCTAGTGGAGCCCCAAATCATATATAAATAAGTCAATCAAATAAATCAAATTTAAAACCAACCTCCCTAGTGGAGCCAAATTAAACCAACTCCCTAGTAGAGTCTAAACAAAGAAATCCAACCAAACTCTTATTCTCAGCAGATACATCCCCCAAATAAATTTATGAAATCAACTCAAATCCCAATCCCTAGTGGATAGCCAACCTCCTTCCCTAAAGGTTCATATACCCATCCCTAGTGGAATCTATATCTTTAGATATTCCTCCATATTAATTAAAAGAAAACAAATTAAAGTCATTCAATCTTAATCCCCTGGATTATAGATTCTGTCCCTAGCAAATCTTCTTTCCATAAAATCATATAATCAAATCAAATTCAAACCTTATCCCCAATAGATTTTCTTCTTCTATATCCTCGACATAGACCCTCACATGTCATGTCCAATGCATGTGTGATCCCTCAATCTCCCTCCATGTCCTTGACATGGAATTCTCATCAAATCTTATTTCTTCTTATGCACACCTTTAATACTTCAACCAAAACTAACAATGTATTCATTCAAATTACATCATCTTAACATTGTAATCAACATTTTATGATTTGTGATGGTGCAAGCTCAAACTAACTATATAATATCATGCTAAACATATTATAGTGTGAATTAACACACTACATTATATTATAATATATGATGTTATATTACTATTTGCTATAATATAATATATTGTCTGACATTACACCTCATTAGAATCACCTAAAAGAAAAAAATAACAAAATTTTCTCAAAATATGAATAATGTTCATCTTGGATGTAAAATTATGAATTTTCTATTAGAAGTGGAACAAAATAGCATAATTTTGGTGTTGCTTCTTGGTGTATGCCATGAATTTGCCTAAATTCTTCCATCTTAACCTTCAAATTAACATTTTTGTGAGTTTTGACCCAATGCATTATAACAAAAGTAAAACATACTAAAATGTATAATAACATTTCGTAACACACCACCACATTCATATATATGTGAAGTTATATTGTTATGTACATTATATTTTAATATGCTTTCATATATAATATCTTACATTACACCTTAAAATGAATCACTTTAAGCAAAAGATTTATAAAATTTGGTTGAAATATGATCATTTATTTTGGATGCAAAATTCCATTCTTTTGATTAAATGACACGCCATAGCACACCCCAATGATGTTCCCTAAAGCTTACCTTAAATTTGGCCAAATCCCATCAACTCACCTATAAATTAGTATTTTTATGAATGATATAGTACAAACTCTACTACATCATACTAAAAAACTAAAATATGCTAAACAATAAGTAGAATACACAATAGTATGCTATAATGCTTGATGTTACACTATGTTATGGAATCCTATATTATAATACATAACATATTATATTATATTATATTGCATACCACATCACAAGATTTCTTAAGATAAAAAATCATAAAATTAGTCTAAAATAATAAAACCTATATATTTTAGTCATATCTCATACATATTTTAGATTGGAACAATATATTATGATGCCATGCTCTATATTATGAATTTGGCCAAATTCCACCATTTTAAAGTCTAAATCAACATTTTATAAATAATGCTAGTGTTGGCTGATGATTGTAAAATACTAAGTATTTAAAATGCAATAATATATTAATGTATATGATGTTATACTATGCTACAACATATAATATTTATTTTGAACATAAAATCTTACTTTTAGACTACAAGTGGTATAGCACACCTTTGGTACTACAACCTAATTCCCACTTTAAATTTAACAAATTTCATCATCTAATTTATTAAATCATTTTTATGATTTTTATTAATATAGATTATGGGCACAATAAAATAATATACTAAAATATTTCAAAACATCTTATAACATCCAAAACACACACTACATGCTTAAATATAGAATGCTATAATATAATATAAATATATGGTGTTATAATATGATTTAGGGTTAGGGTTTAGGGTATTCAAATCTCTAATAGTCATGGGAAAGTCTCTTGAAGAAATTTTATTTGCTACCGTAACCATGTTAGGATTAGGTCATTCTTTATTTCTACTCTTAATGATAATTTATTCAATGTTAAGGGTTTAGGGTTTAGGGTTAGGGTTTATGGTTAAGGTTTAGGGTTTAATGTTATTTTAGGTTCAGGTTAGTTTGGGGTTTAGGGTTGTGGTTTGGGTTTAGGTTTTAGGGTTTAAGATTTATGATTTTAGGATTTAGGGTTAAGGGTTTAGAGTTTTAGGGTTTAGGGTTTTATGGTTTAGGGTTTAGGGTCTAGAGTTTAAGGTTTAGGGTTTAGGATTTAGTGTTTAGGGTTTAGGGTTTAGGGTTTTGGTTTTATGTTTAAGGTTTAAGTTTTAGTTTAGGGTTTAGGGTTTAGGGTTTAAGCCTTATATTTTTTTAATAGAGAAAAAATTTAGATTCAACATTTCTTCTTAGTGATTTCATCAACCAAGTAGCACCCTAAGTTTTTTTAGACACAAGCGATGACACAAATAAAAAATGGGCACCCATACAGCAAATCAAAAACCCTAAATATGTATAATTGTCTTTATTATACAGACACAATTCCATAAGCAAAATCGATCTTATTTTCTTTCTCCCATTAACAATCCCCACCTCTTGAGTAGTGAAATCCATCATATTCTGATCTCTCCTCCACCACCACATAACCTCCAACACTCCTCCGCCTCCATAACCACCACTCCCACCACCACCTCCATATCCACTAGCCCCCCATTCCCAACCATGACTATGGTAACCACTGCCTTTGCCTCCATCCTAGATCTAAAGCCTTGATGGTGACATTCTTCTGTCAAGTTCTACCCATTCTGGGTTTAAGGTTGGTTTAAATTTTGTTTGGGGTTGGGTTTAGATTTAGGGTTTAGGGTTTGGGGTTTGTTTAGGTAGGTTTTAGGGTTTAGAGTTTAGGGTTTGGATTAGGGTTTAGGGATTTTAGGGTTTAAGGTTTAGGGTTTAGGATTTAGGGTTTAAGGTTTAAGATTTAAGTTTTAGGGTTTAGGGTTTAGGGTTTAGCGTTAGTTTTAGGGTTTAGGATTTAGGATTTAGTGTATTTTTCTTTAAAATTAAATAAACAGGTTAGTTTAGTTTTACTTAGTTTATTTATTTTATTTTTTATTTATTTGAGTTTATTTTATTTATTATTTTATTTAGGTTCATTTTTATTTTTTATTTCATTTAGTTTATTTATTATTATTTTAGTTTAGGTTTTTATTTAGTTAATTTTTTAGTTTATTTTAGTTTTATTTTATTTTTTAGGTTTAGTTTTATTTTTATTTTTTAGGTTTAGGTTTATTTTTTTTATTTTATTTTAGGTTTAGGTTTGTTTTTTTTAAGTTTTATTTTTTTTTAGTTTAGTTTAGGTTTATTTTAGTTTATTTTATTTATTTTATTTTAGTTAGGTTTATGTTTATTTTATTTTGTTTTAGGTTTAGTTTATTTTATTTAAGTTTTATTTATTTTAGTTTAGTTTATTTTAGTTTAGGTTTAGGTTTATTTTATTTTTATTATTTTTTTTTTAGTTTAGGTTTAGGTTTTATTTTTTATTTGTTTAGGTTTTATTTTTATGTTTATTTTTTTTTAGGTTTTATTTAGTTTTTTATTTTATTATATTTTAGGTTTATTTAATTTTTATTTTAGGTTTAGTTTTATTTTATTTAGGTTTTTATTTTTTAATTTTATTTAGGTTTTTATTTAATTTATTTTAGTTTAATTTTTAATTTTTTATTTTTTTTTTATTTTTAGGTTTAGGTTTTAGTTTATGTTTTTATTTTATTTTATTTTAGTTTAGGTTTCTTTATTTATTTTATTTTTAGGTTTTATTTAGTTTAAGGTTTTATTTTTTGGGTTTGGGCTTGGGGTTTGGGTTTAGGGTTTGGGTTTAAGTTTTATTTTAGGATTTAAGGTTTAAGGTTTTTTTTAATAGGGAACAAATTGAGGTTCAACATTTGTTCTTTTCAATTTCATCAACCAAGTAATACCTAAAGTTTTCTAAGACACAAGCGAAGGCATAGATAAAAAATGAACACCCATAGAGAAAATAAAAAACCTTAGATAAGTAGAACCATCCCTACTATAAAGACATGGTTCCATAAGCAGCAAATTGGATCAACTATTCTTCAATCCAGTTCCCATTAACCACCCCTCCCAGTAGTGATCCACCATCATATCCCATCTCCCCTCCACCACCACCATGGCTAACCTCCATCACTCCTCTTTACTGATGGTGATGTTCCTCATGTTCTCCCCATTCTGGGGTTTAGGGCAGGGTTTAGGGTTTTTAGGTTTGGATTTAAGGTTTGTTTAGGAGGAAGGGTTAGTTTAGTTTAGGTTTAGGTTGTGGTTTAAGGCTTGGGTTGGGGGTTTGTTTTAGGTTTAGGTTGGGGGTTTAGGGTTTAGGGTTTAAATTTTATTTAGGGTTTGTGGTTTGTGGGTTTATGTTTTAAGGTTTAGTTTAGGGTTTAGTTTGGTTTTAAGTTTAGGGTTTTAGTTATGGGATAGGTTGTGGTTTAGGGTTTAAGGTGTTTTGTTTGGGTTTTGTGGGTTTAAGTTTTAGGGTTTAGGGTTTTTTTAAAAGCAGTAGGTTTTGGTTAATTAAGTTTATTTACTTTAGTTTTTTATTTAATTAGGTTTATTTTATTTATTATTTTTATTTACAAATATTTTTTATTGTTATTTAGTTCAGTTTATTCATTTTAGTTTTATTTATTTTAGTTTAGGTTTTTTATTTTAGTATATTTTTTTTAGGTTTAGGTTTATATTTTAGTTGAGTTTTATTTTATTTTATTTTAGGTTTATTTTATTTTTTATTTATTTTAGGTTTAGGTTTTTTTATTTTATTTTTTTAGGTTTAGGTTTTAGTTTTATTTTAGTTTTTATTTTAAGTTTTATGTTTTAGTTTAGGTTTAAACTTTTATTTTAGTCATTAAATTATTATTATAGATGTAAGGATAATGTTATAAATATTAATTTAGATAGAATTATTTTTAAAGATTATTTAAGATTATTGTTATAAGTGTTACTAAGTAGGTTTAGGTTTTGGAATGAATTAGAGTTAATGATACCCTTGAAGAAAAGGTTTATTTTATTGAGATTTTAAATGGATAGAGTGGTAGAAGATTTTATGTATTCAGGTGGTTTATTTAGTTTGAAGGTGACTATATTAGATTTTGCTTTAGCTTATGATTTTATTTAACACTTTATTTAAGAAAAGAGATGAACATATTATTACTTATAAAATGAATCTAGTAAAACTTAATTATTTTTTATAAGAAAAATAGATTTTATATTGTAAAGATTGTCATTTAAGTGAAAATCTAAGTACCAACATCGATTGTTAGTTTTAGATTTTAAGATGAAAGGTTGTAAGAGCAAACCAAATTGTTGTCATAGAATTAGATGGGGACACTTAAAGAACACTTATTTTTAAGAGTCTGTGAGATTAGAATTTGGGATGTTCATAAGTTAACATTATGTGGAAAAAATAGCAAGTTAGAAGATGTTCTTGGAGAATCTTTTAATAAGAATATTTGGTGGTGGAGTTACAAGAAAAGATAAAAATAAGAAGTATTGTTATACTTGGGATGTCTCAAAGTTGGGAAAGATATAAAGTGGCTTTAGAGATTCTAGAAAGATATGATGCTTTAGCTTTAATGATTTATACAATAGATTAGACCAAAGAAGGTGAAAGATTTATGTATAAGTTATCCAACCAAAGAGATTGGAAGTAAAGACATAGTTCAAGTGATGTGTATTAAGGATGAAAATAATAAAATGCTTTTTTTAGAAAAGGATATTGATAATAGGTGGATGAGGTATTTTGATAAACTTTTCAATGAAAGATTTGAAAGTATGATTGATTTTAGCAACCATAATTAAACAAAAATAGCAATTTTATTTTTTATCATCTTAGTGAATTAGTGAAGCTTTAAAGAAAATGAAATATGGAAAGCTATAATATTCTAATAGGTGTGGAAATGTTTAGAGATCAGGAATTTCTTTACAAATCTTTTTTAATGTCATTTTAAAGACTAAAAGATTATGAGTGGAGAAAGAGTTTGTTGGTTTATTTTAAGAATAGGTGATGCACAAGAGTGTGCAAATTATTAGAATTAAGTTAATGTGCCAAGATTAAAATTATGGGAGAGAGTAATGATCATAGGTTATCATGTGATACTAAGTTTCTCATTTGGTTTCATGCCGTAGATCTACTATGGATGCTATACATTTGTTAAGGGTTTAGGAGAAGCTTAGTAAGGAGAATCTACATTGATATTTATTAATTTAGAAAGTTATGATAAAGTTTTAAGAGATGTTCTTTTAGAGTTCTCAAATAGAAAGAAGTTAATATTGGTTATATTCAAATCATTAAGGATATGTATACTAGAGCTGTTATTTGTGTCCAAACACAAGGAGGATTGACAAAATATTTTCATATTTTAGTTGGATTACATCAAGGATTTTAATTTTATCTTTTTACTTTAGTTATTATGTTTTAGGCATTTACAAGAAGATGTTATTGGTATTTTTTTTTGGTTGATGATATTCTTTATTGATAAGACTAAAGAGGTTCAAACTTGAATTATGGAGGTCAACTCTAGAGTTTAAAGGTTTTCATCTAAATAGATCTAAAACTATATGGAGTGTAATTTTTAGTTGTAGATGTTCTAGGTTGTGACATTAGTGAACAAGTCATTAATAAGAGGAGTTTATATATTTAGGCCTTTGTTCAAAATGATGGTGAAATAGATGGAGATGTTATTAGTAGAATTCAAGTTGGATGGTTGAAGTGGAGGAATGTATTGCCTATTATGTGATGTTCCACTAAACTTAAGGGAAAATTTTATAAGATGGTAAGACAATGACTTATGGTGCTAATGTTGGCCAATAAAAGAGAAGCATAAGACTAAGTTAAGTTTACAGAGACGAGGATGCAGGTTGATGAGTTTACTCTAGATAGAATGCAAAATGAGTATATTCGGGAAAAAGTTAGTAGCTCAGTGGTAGATAATATTAGGAAGAGTCGCCTTAGATTTTTACATAAAGCATCTTATCCATGACCATTAGAGAGTAGATGCATTAGATTTGCCTTATGTTAAGAAAGGTAGTTAGACTTGGTTAAGATGTATATGATCTAGTATTTATTTAAATGAGAATTTGATATAGACACAATGGAGACTAAGGATTCATGTATTTAATTCACCTAGGATTAAGTTTTATTTTGTTGTTGTTGTTTATTTTAGTTTTGGTTATTTATTTTTATTGATTTATTTTAATTTTTTTTAGTTTAGTTTAAGTTTTAGTTTATTTTATTAGTCATTTTACTTATTTAAGTTTATGTTTAGGTTAATTTTTTATTTTGTTTATTTTTTATTTTAGGTTTAGGGTTTTTTTTTAGTTTTAGGTTTTATTTTATTTATTTAGGTTTTATTTTAGCTTTATTTTTAGGTTTAAGTTTTTATTTAGTTATTATTTTATTTTTATTTGAGTTTAGCTTTTATTTTCATTTAGTTTTTATTTTATTTTTATCTTTTTATTAGTTTATTTTTTATTTTTAGTTTGGTTTTTTATATTTATTTATTTTATTTAGTTTTATTTACTTTATTTTATTTTATGTTTTATTTTGTTTATTTTTTATTTTTATTTTAGTTTTAATTTATTATTATTTTTATTTTGTTTTAGTCATTTTTTTAGGTTTAGCTCAGGGTTTTATTTTTAGCTCAGTTTAAGTTTTAGTTTGTGGTTAGTTTATTTTATGTCATTTGTGGTTTTGGTTTTGAGTTTAGGGCTCAGTGGTTTATTTATGGTTTATTTTGGGTTTTAGTTGGTTTTAGTTTTGTTTTAGAGTTTTCAGTTTAGGGTTGGGTTTATTTTATTTTTTAGGGTTTTAGAGTTTGGGTTTAGGGTTTGTGGTCTTTAGGTTTAGTTTATTTTGGGTTTAGGGTTTATTTTGTAGGTTTAGTATTTTAGTTTAGAGTTTTTTAGTTTTGGGTTTGGTTTTGGTTTCATTTAGCCTATTTTATTGGGTTTTTTTTTATAAATTAAGTAAATTTTTGAGGTTTATTTTAGTATTTAGTTTTTTATTTATTTATTTTAGTTTATTTTATTTTTTTATTTTATTTAGGTTTTATTTTTTATTTTTATTTTAGCTATTTATTTTAAATTTATTTCTTTGGTTTAGGTTTTTTATTTTAGTATATTTTTTATAGTTTAAGTTCTTATTTTTAGTTTAATTTTATTTATAATTTATTTTTTAGATTTAGATTTATTTTTTAGTTTATTTTATTTTAATTTTTAGTTTTTGGTTTAGTTTATTTTTATTATTTTAAGTTTTATTTATTTTAGTTTAAGTTTAGGTTTATTTTATTTTGTTTATTTTATTTTTTTATTTCATTTTGGGTTTATTTTATTATATTTATTTTTATGTTTAAGTTTTATTTTATTTTATCTTTTTTATTCTTATTTTACATTTAGTTTTATTTTATTTTAAGTTTTTTATTATTTATTATTTTATTTTTAGTTTAGTTTAAATTATTTATTTTATTTTAGTTTATTTTATTTTATTTATTTAATTATGTTTTAATTTATTTTATTTTATTTTTATATGTTATATATTATTTATATAGGTTATTAGCTCAGTGGTTTAGATTTAGTTTTAGTAGGCCTGGGTTTGGTCATTTCAGGCTTCAGTTTAGGGTCATGGAGGGTAAACCCAGGTTTAATGTGGCTAGCCTGTGAGATGCTTTATTTAGTTAGGGTTAACCATTTGGTAGGGTTTGGGTTTTAGGGTTTAGCTCAGATCTAGGTTCCTGTGCCTGTGGTTAGTTTAGGAGGTTGTGGTAGGTCATAATTGGTTAGCTCAGGTTTATGTGGTATTAGTTTTGGGTAGGCCTGTGGTTGATTAGGTGGGTTTAGTTTTATAAAGTTTAAGATTATTTAGTTTTTTTATGTATATATTTTAGTTTATTTTATTAAATTTTTATTTTATTTATTTTATTTATTTAGTTTAGTTTATTTATTTTAGGTTTATTTATTTTGGTTTAAGGTTTTTATTTTAGTTTATTTTTAGGTTTAGTTTAAGTTTATGCTTACTTTTATTTTTAGTTTTAATTTTATTTTATTTTTAGGTTTATTTTTTTTTATTTTTAGGTTTAGGTAGTTTAGGTTTTTATTTTATTTTTTTTAGGTTTAGGTTTTAGGTTTTAAATTTAGGTTTATTTTAGGTTTTATTTTTAGTTTTATTTAGGTTTATTTTATTTATTTTATTTATTTAGGGTTTAGGTTTTGTTTATTTAGTTTAGTTTTAGTTTATTTTATTTGGTTTAGTTTAAGTTTATTTATTTTATTTTATTTTAGGTTTTATTTTAGTTTAGTTTTATATTTTATTTTATTTTATTTTTTTATTATTATTTTTTTACATTTTATTTTATTTTATTTATGTTTTTTATTTTAGGTTTATTTATTTTTATAGTTTAAGTTTTATTTATTTTATTTTATTTTTAGTTTTATCTTTATTTTATTATTTATTTTAGGTTAGGTTTAGGTTTAGTTTAGTTTTTATTTTATTTCATTTTTTTATTTTATTTTAGGTAGTGTTTTTTTTAGATTTTATTTTAGTTTTAGTTTTTAAGTTTTTATGGTTAGTTGGGTTGGGTTAGTGTAGGTAGGGTTTTTGGGTTTGGGTTTAGGTTTTTATTTTTTATGGTTTTTTATTTTTTAAGGTTGTGGTTTAGGGTTATTAGGTTTAGGATTTATTTTGGGTTTAGGGTTTATTTTATTATTATTATTTTTAATTATTTTTATTTTTTTTAAATTAAGTAAACTAGGTTTAGGTTTATTTAGTTTATTTTTTATTTATTTTAGTTTATTTATTTTTTATTTTATTTATGTTTATTTTATTTAGTTTAGTTTATTTATTTTAGTTTATTTTTATTTTAGTTTCATTTTAGTTTAGTTTATTTATTTTTAATTTAAGTTTTATTTTTATTTTTTAAGTTTAGGTTTTATTTTATTTTAGGTTTATTGTATTTTATTTTTAGTTTAGGTTTTGTTTTTATTTTAGGATTATTTTTAGGTTTATTTTAGTAGTTTAGGTATTTTAGATTTTATCTAGGGTTTTTTGGTATGTTTATTTAAGTTTAGGTTTATTTTACAGGTTTAGGTTTATTTTATTTTTATTTTAAGTTTAGAATATTTAAGTATTTTTACATTTATTTGTTTAGTTTTTATTTATTTTTATTCATTAGGAGTTTTTTTATTTAGGTTTTTTTTTTATAGCAGGTTTTATTTATTTATTAGTTTAGTTTTATTTAGGTGGAGTTTATGTTTAAGATTTAGTTAGGTATTTATTTTTGTTTTATTTAGGGTTTTTTAGTTTAGGGTAGTTTGGTATTTTAGGATTTTAGCATGTGGTTTAGGTTTAGGGGTTATTTTTTAGATTTTGGGTAGGTTTTTAGTGTTTATTTTATTTTAAGGTTGGGGTTTTAGGGTTTTAGATTTTAGGTTTTTTTTTTCTTTTTTTTAAATTAGTAATTGGTTTATTTATTTATTTTAATTTTTTATTTATAGTTAATTTATTTTATTTTATTTGAGTTTAGGTTTTAATTTTATTTATTTTTTATGTTTAGTAGATTTATTTTAGATGAGTTTATTTTATTTTATTTTTAGATATGATTTTATTTATTTTTTAGGTTTTAGTTTAGGTTTTTTTTACTTTATTTTGGGTTTAGGTTTTGGGTTTTATTTTAGTTTATTTTTAGGTTTTATATTTTAGTTTAGGTTTAGGATTTTTTTAAGTTTATTTTTTTATTTAGTTTAGTTAAAGTTTAGGTTTATTTATTTTATAGTTTAGATTTATTTTTTATTTAATTTTAAGTTTTATTTATTTATTTATTTTTAGTATCAGTTTTACTTTATTATATTTTAGGTTTATTTTATTTTTATTTTATAATTAGTTTTTATTTTTAAGGTTTTTTATTCTGTTTATTTTTTTTCATTTTAGTTTTTTATTTTTATTTTATATATATATTTTTTATTTAGTTTTAAGTTTAGGTTTAAGTTTAGGTTTTTATTTTTTATTTTATTTTTTTATTTTATTTAGGTTTATTTTTTATTTTAATTTAGTTTGATTTATTTATTTTAGTTTATTTTTAGGTTTAGGTATAATTTATGTTTGTTTTTTTTAGTTTAGTTTATTTTTATTTTATTTTAAGATTTATGTTTAATTTTTTTTTTGGTTTAGGTTTAGGTTTTTATATTTTATTTTTTAGGTTTAGCAGTCTATTTTAGGTTTATTTTTTTAGGTTTTATTTTTTTAGGTTTAGGTTTATTTTAGTTTAGTTTATTTTATTTAGTTTCCCAGTTTAGTTTATTTTAGGTTTAGTGTTTTATTTATTACTTATTTCTAGGTTTAGTTTTCTATTTATTTTTATTTCATTTTATTTTAGGTTTATTATATTTTTATTTTATGTTTAGTTTTTATTTTATTTATGTTTTTTTAGGTTTATCTTATTTTTTTATTTTAGTTTAGGTTTTTATTTATTTTATGTTAATTTAGATTTGATTATTTATTTTATTTTCATTTTTTTAGTTTAGCTTAAGTTTAGGTTTTAGTTTAGGTTTTTATTTGATTTAATTTTTTTTAATTTATTTAGGTAATAGGTTTATTTATTTATTTATTTTATTTTTTAAGTTTTATTTAGTTTAGGATTAGGTTTTCAGGAATTTATGGTTTAGGATTTGGGTTTAGGGTTTGGTTTAGTGGTTTAGGGTTTAATTTAGGGTTTAGTTTTTATGGTTTAGTTTAGGTAATTAGGTTTAGGGTTTATTAGTGGCCTGTTTTAGGTTTAGGTTTGTGGTTTAGGATTTGGGTTTTAGCTTTAGGGTTTAAGATTTTTAAAAAAAAATTAAGTAAATCGATATTTAGGTTTATTTAGTTTAATTTTTATTTAATTTAATTTAATTTATTTTTATTTTTATTTAGGTTTATTTTATTTTATTTATTTATTTATTTATTTTAGTTTTTTTTTTTAGATTATTTTTTGTTTAGGTTTAGGTTATGTTTATTTTTTAGTATACATTTTATTTTATTTTGGTTTAGGTTTTATTTTTATTTTTTAGGTTTAGTCTAGCTTTTTCTTTTATTTTTTTTTATAGCTTTTAGGTTTATTTTAGGTTTTATTTTTAGTTTATTTTAGGTTTATTTTTAGTTTTTTTATTTTAGATAGATTTAGTTTATTTTTAGCTTTAAGTTTATTTATAGTTTAGTTTATGTAGTTTAGATTGTTATTTTGTTTATATTTTTATTTTATTAATTTTTTTATTTTAGGGTTTGGGTTTTATATTTTATTTATTTTTAGATTTTAGGTTTAATTTAGGTTTTTATTTTATTTTATTTTACATTTATTTTATTTTTATTTTTTGTTTAGTTTTTATTTTATCTAGCTTTTTTATTTTAGTTTATTTTATTTTTTAGTTTAGTTTAAGGTTTTTTTATTTTTTTGTTAGTTTAGATTTTATTTTTTATTTTATTTTATTATAAAGTTTAGGTATATGTTTAGGTTTTAGTTTAGGTTTTTATTTTATTTTTATTTTATTTTATTTAGGTTTAGGTTTTATTTAGTTTAGGTTTAGGTTTTCAAGTTTCTAGGGTTTAGGGTTTTAGTTTAGGGTTTAGCGTTTGGAGTTTAGGTTTATAGATTTTAGGGGTTTGGGTTTTGGGTTTATGGTTTAGGGTTTAGGGTTTTAGGGTTGAGGGTTTAGGGATTACGATTTATGATTTAGGGTTTTGGGGTTTAGGGTTTAGGGTTGTAGATTTGGGATTTAGGCTTTTTTATTTTTATTTTTTTAAAATTAATTAAACTGGCAAGTTTAGGTTTATTTAGTTTATTTTTATTTATTTTTTATTTTTATTTAACTTTATTTTATTTTGATTTTTTAGTTTATTTTTTTTAGGTTTATTTTTTATATTTTTTTAGGTTTAGGTTTAGCTTATTTATTTTTAGTTTAGTTTTATTTTATTTAATTTTAATGTTTAGTTTTATTTCTTATTTTTAGTTTATGTTTAGATTTTATTTTATTTTAGGTTAGATTTAGGTTTTATATTTTTTATTATTCTCTAGTTTAGGTTTAGGTTTATTTTAGTTTAAATTATTTTATTTTTAGTTTTGGTTTAGGTTTTATTTTTATTTATTTTAGGTTTTATTTTAGATTTATTTTATATTTAGGTTTTATTTATTTTTTATTTTATTTTATTTTATGTTTTATTTTATTTATTTTAGATTTTATTTATTTTATTTTAGTTTCATTTTTATTTTTTTTATTTTATTTTCTTTTGGTTTTGATTTAGGTTTACGTTTAGAGTACATTTTCATTTTAGTTTATTTTTTCATTTTATTTTGGTTTAGGTTTATTTATTTATTTAATTTTACATTTTATTTAGTTTAGGTTTAGCATTTGGTTTTAGGGTTTAGGTTTTACCTTAGGTTTATTTTATGTTTCATTTTTTTTATTAGTTTTATTTTAGTTTATTTTGTTTATTTAGTTTAGTTTAGTTTATTTTTAGGTTTAGTCAGGTTTTATTTATTTTATTTAGATTTAGGTTTATTTTATTTTATTTATTTTAGGTTTAGGTTTTTAGTTAGTTTTTATTTTATTTTATTTTAGATGTATTTTATTTTTATTGTATGCTTAGTTTTTATTTTATTTAGATTTTTCATTTTTAAGTTTATTTTCTTTTTTTAGTTTAGTTTAGGTTTTCATTTCTTTTATTTTAGTTTAGTTTTGATATTCTATTTTATTTTATTTTTAGGTTTTAGGTTTTGGCTTTTGTTTAGTTTTTTATTTTATTTTATTTTATTTAGGTTTAAGTTTTTATATTTATTTTATTTTTAGATTTTATTTAGTTTAGGTTTGAGTTTTAGATTTGGGTTTTGGTGGGGTTTGTTAAGGTTTGGGTAGTTATTAGTTTTGTTAGTTTTTGGGGTTTAGCTTTAGTGTAGGGTTTTAAGATTTAGGGTTGAGGGTTTTGGGTTGTTTGGTTTATGTCTCACGGTTTAGGGTTTAGGGTTAGAAAATTGTTATTTTTTTATGTTTTTTAAATTAAGTAAACTTGTAGGTTTAGGTTTATTTAGTTTATTTTTAATTTATTTTAGTTTATTTTATTTATTTATTTTATTTAATTCAGTTTATTTATTTTAAGTTTATTTATTTTAGTTTAGTTTTTAGGTTTAAGTTTAGTTTTAGGTTTATTTTTTAGTTTAGTTTAAGTTTTATTTTATTTTTAAGGTTAAGATTTTATTTTTTATTTTTAAGTCATTTAGATTTTAAGTTTTTATTATAGGATTATTTTTAGGTTTTATTTTTTAGTTTAGGTTTAGGTTTATTTTAAATTTATTTTATTTTATTTAATGTTTTGTTCAGTTTAGGCTTAGGTTTTTTTTATTTTAGTTTAGTTTATTTTAGTTTAGATTTAGGTTTATTTTATTTTTTATTTTAAGTTCATTTTTTATTTTATTTAAGTTTTATGTTTTACTTATTTTAGGTTTATTTTTTAGGTTTAGGTTTTATTTAGTTTTTTACTTTTAGTTTTATTTTATTTAAGTTTTTAATATTTTAGTTTAGTTTTGGTTTTATTTTAGTTTAATTTTTAATTTTATTTTTAAGTTTAGGTTAGGTTTGGTTTTAGTTTAGTTTTATTCTATTTTATTTTTATTTTTATTTTATTTAAATTTTTTTTATTATATTTTTTAGGTTTTATTTAGTTTAGGTTTTTTAGCTTTTAGGTTTAGGTTTAGGGTTTAGTGTTATTTGAGTGTTTAGGATTTTGGTTTAAGGTTTGGGTTTAGGATTAGTGGTTTAGGGTTTGGATTTAGTGGTTTAGTTTAAGGTTTAGGATTTTTTGGGTTTAGGGTTTAAGTTTTAGGTTTTTGATTATTTTTAATAGATAAAAAATTCATATTCAACATTTCTTCATTTTGATTTCATCAACCAAGTAACACACCAAGTTTTCTAAGACACAAGCGAGACATAGATAAAAAATGAAAAAGCATAGAGCAAACCCAAAACCCTAAATAACTAGAACCGTCTCTTCTGTAAAGATGGATCCATAAGCACTAGATCGAACCAGGCATTCTTCAATTTTTCTTATTCCCATCAGAACGAGTTTGACCTCTTTAGTAGAGGGATCCACCATCATATCCCCGATCTCTCACTCCGCCACCACTACAGCTGTAACGTCCATCGCTCCTCCCGCATCCATAACCACCACTTCTCTGAACACCACCTCCATATCCACCAGCACCTCTAGATCCCCCACCACCACGATAATACCTGCCTCCATCGCCATATCTATAGCTGCACTGTGATGTTCTTGCCATCAAAGTTCTCCCATTCTGGGTTTAGGTTTAAGTTTTGGTTTATTACGCTTTAGGTTTAGTTTATTTTTTAATTTATTTAGTTACTTTATGTTTGGGGTTTGGGGTATAGGATTTAGGGTTTAGGTTGGGTTTAGGGTTTAGGATTTGGATTTAGGGTTTAGGGTTACATTTAGGTTTTGTGGTTTAGGGTAGGTTTATATTTAGGTTATGATTTTTTTAGGGTTAAGGGTTGTTTAGGTTTAGGTTTGGTTTATAGCTAGTTTAGGATTTTGTGTTTCTGGTTTTTAGGTTTATTTAGTATATTTAGTTTATTTTTATTTTATTTAGTTTATTTTATTTTTTATTTAGTTTTAATTTATTTATTTTAGTTTATATTTTAGTTTATTTTTTTAATTTAGTTTAGGTTTATTTTTTTAGTTGAGTTCTAATTTTATTTTATTTTTTATTAGGTTTTATTTTATTTTTTTATATTTAGTTTTAGGTTTTTATTTTATTTTTTTTAGGTTTTATTTTAGGTTTATTTTAGGTTATATTTTGTAGTTTAGGTTTAGGTTTATTTTAGTTTATCCATTATTTAGTTTAGGGTTTAGGTTTAGTTTTAGGTTATTTAGGTTTTAATAATTTTAGTTTTGTTTTTTAATTTAGGTTTAGGTTTATTTTATTTTATTTTTTAGGTTTCATTTTTTTTTTATTTATGGTTTAAGTTTTATTTTACATTTTTTATTTTTAGGTTTAGGTTTTATTTAGTTTTATTTTTGGTTTATTTCATTTTTTAGCTTTAGTTTTATTTTTTATAAGTTTAATTTTAGTTTAGTTTAGGTTTTTTATTTTAGTTTAGTTTTAATCTTTATTTTATAGGTTTTAAGTTTAGTTTAGTTTAAGTTTTTATTCTATTGTATCTTTTATTTTGGTTTAAGTTTTCTTATTTACTATATTTTAGGTTTTATTTAGTTTAGGAGGTTTAGTGTTATGAGTGTCATTTTGGGTTTAAGGTGGGTTTATTTTAGGGTTTAGGGATTAATGTTTAGGTTTAGGTTTAGGGTTTATGATTTGAGTTTAGGTTTAGGTTTTTAAGTGTAGGATTTTTTAGGGTTTAGGGTTTAGTTTTAAGCATTTTGTGTGTTAGTTTAGGTTTAAGGTTTTGATAATTTTTTAACAGAAAAAAATTGATTCAACATTTCTTCATTTTGATTTCATCAACCAAGTAACACACTAAGTTTTCTAAGACACAAGTAGACAAAGATAAGAAATGAGCACGCATAGAGAAAACAAAAAACCCTAAATAATTAGAGTCGTCTCTACCGTAAAGACATAGTTTCATAAGCAGTAGATCAGACTGGGCGTTCTTCAGTTTCACTAGTTCCCATTAGAATCACTTTGACCTCTTGAGCAGCGAGATCCACCATCATATCCTCGATCTCTCCCTCTACCACCACCACGGCTGTAACCTCCATCACTCCTCCCACCTCCATAACTACCACTGCTTCGACCACTACCTCCATATCCACCGACTCCCCGATTCCCACCACCACCGAGATAATTGCGCCTCCTTCTTCGCCCATCGTGACATCTAGATAGCTGATTGATGTTCTACCGTCAAGGTTATGCTATTCTTAGGGTTTAGGTTTAAGTTTTGGTTTATTAAGTTTTAGGGTTTAGGTTTACTTTTTTAATTTATTTAGTTACTTTATGTATAAGTTTAGGGTTTGGGGTTTAGGGTTTAGTTAGGATTTAGGGTGTGTTAGGGTCAGTTTAGTGCTTAGGGTTTAGGGTTTAAAGAGAGCAGGTTTTAGGGTTTAGGGTTGTAGGTTTGTGGTTATATGTGGTTTAGGGTTTGGGGTTTACATCTAGGATTTGTGTATGGGTTTAGGTTTATTTAGCATATTTAGTTTATTTTTTTTATTGATTTTAGTTTACTTATTTTATTCTTATTTAGGTTTATTTTCATTTTTTATTTAGTTTTATTTCTTAGTTTTTTATTTTAATTTATTTTTAAATTTATGTTTAGGTTTAGGTATATTTTTTTAGTTGAGTTCTAATTTTATTTTAATTTTTAGATTTAGAATTTATTTTTTAATTTAGGTTTATTTTTAGTTTATTTTATTTTATTTAGTTTAGGGTTTAGGTTTAGTTTATTTTAGGTTAAGGTTTAGGTTTTATTTATGTTAGTTTTGTTTATTTTAGTTTAGGTTTATGCTTATTTTATTTTGTTTATTTTAGGTTTAGGTTTTCTAGATTTATTTTAGTTTTATTTATTTTATTTTAGGTTTATTTTATTTAGTTTTATTTTTTTGTTTTATTTATTTATTTTATTTTACATTTAGTTTTTATTTTATTTAGGTTTTTATTCTTAGGTTTATTTTATTTTTTAGTTCAATTTAAGTTTTTTTAATTTTATTTTAGTGTTTTTTTTATTTTATTTTATTTTTTGGTCGTTTTTAAGTTTTCATTTAATTTATTTTTTTATTTTAAGTTTAGGTTCTTTATTTTTATTTTATGTGTTATTTAGTTTGAGTTTAGGTGTTTAGCTTGGGTTTAGGGTTTAGTTTAGGTCTTAGGGTCTTAGTGGGGTCAGGGAGGGCCCAGTGATTAGAGGTCATATTTAAGCCTCAGTGTATTTTTGGGCTTTGGCCTAGGTTAGGGTGGGTAGGTTATTTAGGGTTAAGAGCATGGTTTAGGGTCTTGTGGCCTGGGATTTAGGTCCAGTTAAGACTGGGGTAGGTTAGGAGTTAGGGTTTTAGGGGTTCATGGCTCACCATCATTAGTAGGGTTGTACTAGGCTAGGGTTTAGGGCTTTGGGCCAGCTAAGGTTTACTAATTTAAAATAAACCCAGAGGTTGGCTAGGTTTTAGATTTGGGTTTAGTGTTAGGTTTTTTTATCCGGTTGGGTTTAGGTTCACAAGATTAGGTCAGGTTAGGGTTTTGGGATTAGGATTTGATTTAATTTTTAAAATTTAGTAAACCAATAGGTTTGGTTTATTTAATATATTCATATTTTATTTATTTTAGTTTACTTTATTTTTTTTCATTTAAGTTTATTTTTATTTTTATTTATTTAGTTTATTTATTTAGGTTTATTTATTTTAGTTCCGGTTTTATTTTAGTTTATGTTTTTATTTTGTTTATTTTGCTTATTTTTTAATTTACTTAGTTACTTTTAGGTTTAGGTAGGGTTTGGGAATAAGGTTGGGTTTAGGGTTAGTGTCTGTGGTAGGGTTGGTATGCTTTTAAAGGGCATGTGGTAGGTCACTTTAAGTTTTAAGGTTTAGGGTTTAGGATATTTTAGGGTTTAAGGTTTAGGGTTTAGGGTTTAGGGTTTAGGGTTTAGGGTTTAGGGTTGTAACTTTTGTGTTATAGGTTTTGGGTTTAGAGTTTGTTTTTTTTTTAATTATTTTTTTATTAAATTTTTTTTTTGGGTTTAGGGTTTGTTGTTAGTTTTGGGGTTTACGATTTAGGGTTTAGGATTTAGGATTCAGGGTTTAGAGTTTTTTTTATTTAAGTAAACCGATAGATTTAGATTTATTTAGTTTACTTAGTTTAGTTTTTGATTATTTTAGTTTAGTTTTTATTAGATTTATTTTTTATTTTTATATAGTTTAGTTTATTTAGTTTAGGTTTTATTTAATTTAATTTATATGTTTTATTTTAGTTTATTTTTTAAGATTAGGTTTAAGTTTATATTTATTTTTTAGTTTAGGTTTAGGTTCAGGTTTAGGTTTTATTTATTTTAGTTTACTTTAGTTTAGTGTGAGTTTAGTTTTGTTTTATTTTTATTTTAGGTCTAGGATTTTTTTTATTTTAGGGTTTAGGTTTTAGTTTAGAGTTTAGAGTTTTTGGTTTTTTTTAATAGATAACAAATTCAAATTCAACATTATTTTTTGATTTCATCAACCAAGTAACACACCAAGTTTTCTAAGACACAAGTGAGACATATATAAGAAATGAGCTCACATAGAGCAAACCAAAAACCCTAAATAACTAGGTGTCTTTATTGTAAAGACACGCCCATAAACAAGAGATTAGACCGCCGTTCAGCTTTCTCTAGTTCCCCATCAATCACCTCTTGAGTAGCGGGATCCACCATCATATCCCTCATCTCTCCCTCCGCCACCACCACGCTTGTAACATCCATCACTCCTCCTGCCTCCATAACCACCACCGCTCCGACCACCACCTCCATATCCACTAGCACCTCTAGATCCCCCACCACAACTGTTATAACTGCCGCCTCCACCTTCGCCTCCACCGCCAGATCTAGACAGAGCTTGGTTGACGGTGATGTTCCTACCATCAAGGTTTGCCCAATCTTAGGGTTTAGGTTTAAGTTTTGGTTTATTAAACTTTAGGGTTTATGTTTTCTTAATTTATTTAGTTACTTTGTGTTAGGTTTAGGGTTTGGTGTTTAGGGTTTAGGGTTTAGGGTTAGGGTTTAGGGTTTGAGGTTTAGGGTTTAGGGTTTTAGGGTTTATTCTTTTAGGATTTAGGGTTCAAGGTTTTTTAGAGTTTAGGGTCGTAGGGTTAGGGTTTAGGGTTGTAGGTATAGAGCTTAGGGTTTAGGATTTAGCTTTTAAGGTTGGTTTAGGTTTATTTAGTATATTTGGTTTATTTATATTTATTTTAGTTTACTTTATTTTAATGTTATTTTAGGTTTATTTTAAATTTTTATTTAGTTTAGTTTATTTATTTTAGTTTAGGTTTTCCAATATAGTTTATTTTTTATATTTAGGTTTAGTTTTAGGTTTACTTTTTATTTGAGTTTTAATTTTATTTTATTTTTTAAGTTTAGGTTTTATTTTTAAATTTTATGTTCTGGTTTAGGTTTTTATTTTATTTTTTTAGGTTTAGGTTATAGGTTTTTTATTTTAGGTTTATTTTTAGGTTTTACTTTTTAGTTTACATTTAGGTTTCTTTTTAGTTTATTTTTATTTAGTTTAGGGTTTAGGTTTAGTTTATTTTAGGTTAAGGTTTAGGTTTTATTTATTTTAGTTTAGTTTATTTTACTTTAAGTTTAGGTTTATTTTATTTTATTAATTTTAATTTTAGGATTTTTTTTAGTTTAGGGTTTAGGTTTTATTTTAAATATTTTTTTAGTTTTATATTTACATTTATTTTTTAGGTTTAAGTTTTCATTTAGTTTTTATTTTATTTTATTTTAGGTTTATTTTATTTTTACTTTTATTTCTTTTATTTATTTATGTTTTAATTCTAAGTTTATTTCATTTTTTTAGTTTAGTTTAGGTTTTATTTATTTTATTTTAGGTTTAGGTTTATATTTAATTTAATTTTATTTTATCGTGGTTCTTTATCATTTTTTATGTTTATCTTTATCTGAGCCAGGTTTGTGGTTTAGGGTTTAGGGTTTAGAGTAGGGTTTAGGATTTTAGGGGGTGGGTTTAGTTCAGGTTATGGTCAGTCCAGTGCATGTTTTAGGCTGTGCTTTAGGGTTTAGGGTTTTAGAGTTTAGTTTAGGATTAAGGTTTAGAGTTAGCCAGGTTTAGTTTAGCCTTTAGTTTGCCCAGTGTTTAATCTTGTTTAGTTTTTTGGGTTTAGTCTTTATGGTTTAAGATCTTTAGGGTTAGGGTTAGTTTAGAGCCAAGTTAGGTGTGGTGGGATGGTTTAGTGGTGGTTCAGGTTAAGGCTTAGTGCATGTTAGTGTTTAGGGATTAGGGTTTAGGGCTTAGGGTTTAGGATTTAATGTACTAGGTTTAAGGTTGTCATTTTAGGGTTTAGGGTTTAAGGTTAGTTATAGGGTTTAGGGTTTCGCATTTTGGGTTTAGGATTTATGGTTTAGAGTTTAGGGATTAGGGTTCACGATTTTTCTTTTTAAATAAGTAAACTGGTAAGTTTTGGTTTATTTAGTTTATTTAGTTTATTTTTATTTTTATTTAGTTTTTTTAATATTTATTTAATTTATTTTAGTTTAGATTTTTTATTGTAATTTATATTTTAGGTTTAAGTTTAGGTTTATGTTTATTTTTTAGTTTATTTTTTTTTTTAAATTTAGGTTTTATTATTTTATATTTAGTCTTAGGTTGAGGTTTTTATTTTATTTTTTTAGGTTTAGGTTTTAGGTTTTTATTTTAGGTTTATTTTTAGGTTTTATTTTTTAGTTTAGGTTGAGGATTATTTTTAGCTTATTTTATTTTATTTAGTTTAGGGTTTAGGTTTAGTTTATTTTAGGTTTAGGTTTAGGTTTTCTTTATTTTAGTTTAGGTGTAGGTTTATTTTATTTTTTTTGTTTTAGGTTTAGGTTTTGTTTTTAGTTTAGGGTTAGGTTTTACTTTCACTTTATTTTTAGGTTTATTTTTTAGGTTTGGGTTTTATTTAGTTTTTATTTTATTTTATTTTAGGTTTATTTTATTTTTATTTTACATTTGGGTTTTATTAGGTTTTTATTTTTTGGTTTATTTTCTTTATTTTAGTTTAGATTTTTATTAATTTTATTTTAGTTTGGTTTCTATTTTTAATTTTATTTTTTAAGTTTAGGTTTAGGATTAAATTTTAGTTTAGGTTTTTATTTATTTTTATTTTATTATTTTATTTAGGTTTAGTTTTTTTTAATTGGTTTTTATTTAGTTTAGGTTTAGGTTTTTAGGTTTTAATGGTTTAGGGTTTAGGATTGGCCCAGGGTAGAGTGGGTTTAGGTAAGGAGGTTATGTTTTATGATTTGTGGGTTACTTGTGGTTTAGGTTTAGGTGTGGATTTTAGATTTTAGATTAGGCTCTGAGTGGGGTCAGTTTCAATTTATGGCTCAGTGGGTTAGGATTGGGCCTGTTTAGGGTATGGGTTAGGGTTTAGGATTTAGGGTTGCAGGTTTAGGGTTGGTGTGGTCAGTGGTTTTCCATTTCTTATTTTTCATATTTAGTGGTTTAGGATTTTAGATTTATTAGGTTTGGTAGGTTTAGTGTTATTTTAAAATTTAGGGTTTAAGGTTTAGTGTTTTAGGGTTTAGAGTTTAGGGTTGTAGGTTGTAGGTTTAGGTTTGTAGGTTTAGGGTTTGGGGTTTAGGATTAGTTTTAAGGTTTAAGGTTTAGGGCTTAGGGTTTAATTTTAGGGTTTGTTTAGGGTTGAGGTTTTTTTATTTAGTGTTTAGGGTTGTAGGTTTAAGGTTTAGGGTTTAGGGTTTTAGATTTATGGTTTAAAGTATTTTTTTTAAATTAAGCAAACCAACAAGTTTGGTTTATTTAATATATTTAGTTTATTTTTATTTATTTTAGTTTAGTTTATTTTTTATTTTGATTTAGGTTTATTTTTTATTTTTATGTACTTTAGTTTATTTATTTTAGTTCAAATTATTTATTTTAGTTTAGGTTTTTTATTTTAGTTTAGTTTTTAGGTTTAGGTTTAGGTTTTTTTTAGTTGAGTTTTATTTTAATTTTATTTTTTAGGTTTAGGTTTTATTTTTAATTTTTATGTTTAGGTTTAGAGTTTTATTTTATTTATTTATTTTTGTTTAGGTTTTATTTTTTAGTTTAGGATTAGGTTTCTTTTTAGCTTATTTTATTTTAATTAGTTTTGGTTTAGGTTTCATTTATTTTAGGTTTATGTTTAGGTTTTATTTATTTTAGTTTAGGTTTAGGTTAATTTTATTTTTTAATGTTAATGTTTATTTTAGTTTAGGGTTTTATTTTTCTTTATTTTTAGGTTTAGGTTTTATTTAGTTTTTCTTTTATTTTATTTTAGGTTTTATTTATTTTATTTGTTTAGTTTTATTTTATTTATGTTTTATTTTAGGTTTATTTTCTTTTGTTTAGTTTAGGTTTTTTTATTTTATTTTAGTTTTTTATTTTATTTTATTTTATTTTTTAGTTTAGGTTTAGGTTTAGGTTTTAGTTTAGGCTTTTCTTTTATTTTATTTTGTTATTTTATTTAGGTTTAGATTTATTTATTTATTTTATTTTTAAGTTTTATTTAATTTAGGTTTAGGTTTTATGGTTTTTAGGGTTTAGGATTTAGGATTTATGGTTTAGGGTTTAGGGTTTAGAGTTTTTGTGTTTAGGGTTTAGGGTTAGGGTTTAGGGTTTAGGATTTAGGGTTAATTGTTTAGGCTTGAGGGTTAGGGTTTAAGGTTTTTTAGGGTTCAGGGTTTAAGGTTTAGGTCTATGATTTAGGGTTTTTTTAACTAAAAAGATTTAGGTATAGTTAGTATAGTTAGTATAGTTATTGTAATTAGGTTTTAGTTTAATTATGTTTATTTGTTAGTTATTAGTTTATTTAGGGTTTAGGTTTATTGGTTTAGTTTATTATTGTTATTATTATTTTAATTATTAGTTTTTATTTTGGGGTTTATTTGGTTTTAGGTTTATTATTTATTTGGGTTTGTTGGGGTTTATGGTTTTGTGTTTCTTTAGTTTAGTTTTTATTTTTGGAGGTTTTATTAATTTTAGTTAGGTTTTTTATTTTGTTATTATTTAGTTATTAGTATTATTTTATTAGTTTTTAGTTTATTAGTTATTATTAGTTTAGTTATTTTTTTTAGCATTTTGGGGTTCAATTTTAGTTTAATTTATTAGTTTAGGGGTTTTAGGTTTTTAATTTTGTTTAGTTTTAGTTTTTAGTTTAGTTATTATTGGGTTTTATTGGTTTGCTATTATTAGTTTAGGGTTTAGTTTTATTATTTATTAGTTTATTATTATTATTATTATTATTATTATTTTATTAGTTAGTTTAGTTTATTTGTTTGGGTTTTATGATTTTAGCTAGTTTAATAGGTTTTAGTTATTATTACTAGTTTTAGTTATTTTTATTAGTTTTTGTTTTTAGGTTTATTATTAATTTTATTATTATTTATTTAGTCAATTTTATTAGTTTTCGTTAGTTTTTATTATTTGTTATTAGGCTATTATTAGTTTTATTATTATTATTACTTTTGTTTTGTTTTATTAGATTTGGGTTTAGGGTTTAGGGTTAGCTTTGGGTTTATGGTTAGATTATGATTTAGGGTTTTAGGGTTTAAGGTTTAGAGTTTGTTTAGGGTTTAAGGTTTAGGGTTTTAGGGTTTAGGGTTTTGGGTTTTGGGTTTATATTTTAGGGTTTGGGGTTTAGTGTTGTAGGTTTAGGGCTGTAGGATTAGGGTTTAGGCTTTAAGGTTAGTTTTAGGGTTTAGGGTTTAGGATTTATTTCTTAGGGTTTTAGGTTTAGAGCTCTGGGTTTTCTTTTTAAAATTTAGTAAACCGATGGGTTTAGGTTTATTTAGTTTATCTAGTTTATTTTGTATTTTTATTTAGGTTTATTTTTTATTTTTATTGACATTATATTTTTTTATTTTAGTTTAGGAATTTTATTTTGGTTTACTTTTTAGGTTTAGGTTTAAGTTTACGTTTGTTTTCTAGTTTAGTTTTATTTTTACTTTATTTTTTAGGTTTAGGTTTTATTTTTTATTATTAGGTTTAGGGTTTAGCTTTTATGTAGTTTAGGTTTTTATTTTATTTTTTTTTATGTTTATGTTTTTATGATTTTATTTTTTGGTATATTTTAGGTTTCATTTTTAGTTTAGGTTTAGGTTTATTTTAGTTTATTTTATTATATTTAATTTAGGGTTTAGTTTATTTTAGGTTTAGGTTTAGGTTTTATTTATATTAGTTTAGTTTATTTATCATAGGTTTAGGTATATTTTAGTTTGTTTATTTTATGTTTATGTTTTATTTTTTATTTATTTTTTTAGTTTTATTTTTAATTTTATTTTTTAGCTTTACGTTTCTATTTAATCTTTATTTTATTTTATTTTTGATTTATTTTAATTTTATTTTACATTTAGGTTTGATTTTATTTAAGTTTTTTTATTTTTTGGATTATTTTGTTTTTTTAGTTTAGTTTAGGTTTTTATTTATTTTATTTTAGTTTAGTTGTTATTTTTTATTTTATTTTGTTTTATTTTTTGGCTTAGGTTTAGGTTTAAGTTTTAGTTTAGGTTTTTATTTTATTTTATTTTATTTATTTATTTAGGTTTAAGTTTTTTTTTAAGATTTTTTTTATTTAGTTTAGGTTTATTTATTTTATATTTATATTACTTTGAAGTTTACTCATTTTAAGTTTAGTGTCAGGGATTAGGGATTAGGGTTTGGGATTTAGTGGTTTAATGTTTAGGATTGTAGGTAGGGTATTATTTTAGGATTTAAGATTTAGCATCTAGGTTTAAGGTTTAGGGATTTGGGGTTTGGCCTGGTTTTATGGTTTAGGTTTAAGGTTATTGTTATTTTACTTTTAAATTTTTTTATTTTTAAAAAAATTAAAATTAAGCAATAGGTAGGTTTATGTTTATTTAGTATATTTTTATTTATTTTACTCTATATTTTATTTTAATTTTGGTTTAGTTTTATTTTTATTTAATTAAGTTTATTTATTTTATGTTTATTTTATTTAGTTTAGGTTTTTTTTTATTTTAGTTTTTAGGTTTGGGTTTAGGTTTGAGGTTTATTCTTTTAGTTTACTTTTTATTTCCTTTATTTTATTTTATAAGTTTAGGTTTAAATTTTATTTTAAATTTTTATTTAAGTTCTTTTTTATTATTACAGCCTTAGTATTGGTCTTTATTTAAATTTTTTAGGTTTATTTTTTTAGTTTAGGTTTTATTTATTTTAGTTTAGTTTATTTTAGTGTAGGTTTGGTTTATTCTTTAATTTGTTTATTTTAGGTTTTATTTAGTTGGGCGGTAGGTGATTTTTTTATTAATTTTTGTTTTAATTTTAAGTTTATATTTCCAGTCTCGTTTTATTTAGTTCTATTTTATTTTAGGTTTATTTTATTTTATTTTTCATTTAGTTTTATTTTACAGTTTTTATGGTAGGGTTCAGAGTCTCAGTTCTGAGTTCAGGATCAGATTGATTATGGTTTTAGTTTTTTTTATTTAATTAGTTTATTCTTTTTTATTTTATTTCAGTTTTATTTTTTTTATTTATTTTATTCTATTATTTTAGTTTAGGTTTATTATTTTAGTTTTATTTATTTATGTTTAGATCTTGGTTTAGTTTCTTTTTATAGTTTTTTTTATTTTATTTTCAGGTTTGATTTTTATGGTTATGTATTTGGTTAGGGTTTAGGAGTTCAGTTAGGTTACAGTGTTGGGGTTTTGTGGTAGAAGGGTTTAGGATTTTGATTTGGGTGGGGATTTAGAGTTTTTATGGTCAGATTAGGATTTAGTGTTGTAGGCTTTAGAGTTTAGGTTTTTTTTTCCATTTTTAGAGTTAGTGTCATTATTATTTTATTTTTTTAAATAGATTTAGGGTTTATGTTTAGGTTTTAGGTTAAGGGTTCACATTTAGTTTAGGTTTATTTTAAATTAAGCAAACCAGTTGAGTTTTTTTTTATTTTGTGGTCTTTTTGCCTAGGTACTTAAGATTTAGCTTTTTGTAATTTAACCAAAGAGTAGTTTAGTTTATTTAGTTTATTTATTTTATTTTTTATGTTTTATATTTTTATTTTTATTTATTTATTTTTATTTTATTATTTTTTAGTTTATTTAATTTAGGTTATTTATTTTAGTTTTAGGTATTTTAGTTTCATTTATTTTCGGGTTTTCATATGTTTTAGATTTTTAATTGAAGTTTTATTCTTATTTTATTTTTTAGGTTTAGGTTTATTTCTTTATTTTTGGTTTATTTTATTCTTAAAGTTTTAGGTTTCTTTTTAGATTTTGTTTTAGTTTATTTTAGTATATTTTATTTAGTTTAGTTTAGGTTTGGTTTCTTGGTTTTATTTTAGTGCCTAGTTTAATTTTAGCTTTAGTTTAGTTTACGTTAGGTTTAGTTTTATTATTGTTTATTTTATTTTTAATTTAGGTTTTATTTTTTGATTCAGGTTTAGGTTATTATATTTATTTTAAGTTTATTTTTTTAAGTTTATGTTTTATTTAGTATTTATTTATTTTATTTTATTTTGATTTTTTTTATTTTTTTTACATTTATTTGATTTTATTTAAGTTTTTATAATTTATTTATTTTACTTTTGTATTTATTTTATTTTATTTATTTGTATTTTTAGGTCTTATTTAGATCTTAATTTATTTGTAAAAGTTTAGCTTTTATTTATTTTACTTTTAAGTTTATTTAGTTTGGTTTGGCTTTTAGGTCTCTGGCTCAGCCTGTGGCCCTCAGCCAGCTAGGTCACTAAGCTTTAGGCTGCCCAGTGGGTTGGGTTTATGGCTAGTCTAGTGGCCTGCTGGGTCAGTGTCAGCCTTTAGTGTGCAGGGCTCAGGGTTAATCCCATGTAGTGGTTTAAAGTTTTTAGTTAATGGTTTAGGATTTATGGCTCAGTGGCCTTTTGGCTTTAGCTTTTTAAAATTAAACAACCATAAACAGGCTTACTTTAGTTTATTTTATCTTTTAGTTTATTATTTTTTATCTCTCATTAGGTTTATTTTTTAATTTAGTTTAGCATTATTTAGTTTAGGTTTTATTATAGTTTATTTTTAGGTTTAGCTCAGGTTTATCTTTATTTAGTTTGATTCTATTTATCTTTTAGTTTAGGTTTTTTTTTTTAGATTTAAGTTTATAGTTTTATTTTATTTTCTTTAAGGTTTTATTTTTGTTTTAAATTTATTTTAGTTTGATTTATTTTAAGTTTATTTTATTTTATTTAGATTAGGGTTTAGTTTAGTTTAGGTTTTATTTATTTTAATTTAGTTTATTTAAGCATTTAGGGCTTTAATTTTTTTTATATTTAGGTTTCTTTTAGTTTAGGTTTTAGGTTTTATTTATTTATTTATTTAGGTTTGTTCTTGTAGGTTTAGTTTTTTATTGTTTTATTTTATTTTTTTTAGGTTTAAATTTTTATTTTGCTATTTAGTTTTTTTATTATTTAGTTTTTTAACTTGGTTTTAGTTTAATTTATGTTTTATTTATTTTTCCTAGTTTAGTTTTTATTATTTTATTTTATTTTTTAGTTTTAAAGTTAAGTTTAGGGTTTTTATTTTATTTTATTTTATTATTTTATTTTTTAGTTTTATTTTATTTTATTTAGGTTTATTTTTAAATTTAAGTTTTGTTTTAGTCTTTTTAGATTTTAGATTTAGGTTTAAGGTTTTTGGGTTTAGGGTTTAGTTTAGGTTGTAAGTTTAGTTTAGGGTTATATTTAGGTTTTTTTGCTGCCTAGGGTTTAGGGTTTATTTTATTTAGGGTTTAAGTTTAAGGTTTTAGTTTTAAGGTTTAGTTTAGAGTTTAGGGTTTATTTAGGTAGTTTTTTAAAAAAATTAAGTAAATCAGGTTCAAGTTTATTTTATTTTATTTAGCAATATCAATATATATTCATCAGTCCCCTGAGGGTACAGGGAATGTCAATTAAATCACCAGAGTATCATGGACCAAATGAGCAAACATAAAGATTGGTCGCTGCATTTGGTAACAAAGTGATGTTCTGCTGTTCAATGCGAGAGCATGTAGTGTCATAGCTTAAAGAGATGCAAAAGATCAAAGCTAGCAATCCAATAGTGGATCATTTCCTTGACTAATTCTCCAAACCAGAAGGTTCAAAATTTTTATATAAACATTTATTTTTAAACATACAATGATATGAACTTATAATCCAAATTTAGGTTTAGGTATTTTTTTAGTTTTAATTTTTATTTTATTTTTAGATTTTGGTTTTTCATTTTTTATTCAGATTTAGTTTAGTGCTTTATTTTATTTTTATGTTTAGATTTGGTTCTTATTTTAAGTTTATTCTCCAATCTTATTTTGAGTTTAGTCTTGTTTATTTTTTATTTTATTATATTTTATAGGCTCATTTAGGTTTAATATTTAAGTTTAGGAGTCAAGTTTCATTTATTAGGGTTTAGGTTTTATTATCTTGCTCATTTTAAATTATTTATTTATAGTAAGGTTTAATTTATTTTTTATCTTTTTAGTATTTTATCATGTTATTTAGTTTTTATTTTATCTATTTTATTATTCTTTTATTTTCGTTTATTTTATTTTAAATAGATTTTTTTACTAGTTTAAAGCTTAACACATATTCAAATTAGCTTTTATTTTTATTTATTTTCAAACAAATTTTAGTTTAGCCTGAAAATATGCTTTATTTTATTTTATTTTCACCCATTTATTCTCTTCCAGATTTTATTTATCATTTTTTATCTATTTCAGGCTTTATCATTTTGGGAAATTTCTTGAAATTTCAGTGGCAGAAACACTAGCTTTCACTTTTAGTAGCCTATCTTTCTAAGTTTAAGATCTAGCAGAGGGATTAGCCAGGGTTTAGGGCCTAGGTTTGGTAGGCCTGTGGGTCAGCAAGTGTTAGAATCTGCTCCTGGTGCAAGGTAGGGTAGCCTAGATTACACAAGGGCCAGTGGATAGGGTTTAGGGCCTAGGGGTAGGGTTTAGGCTTTAAAATATTAAAGAGGTAGTGGTAAATTCATTTTATATTTTTTTATTTTATCCAGGTTTATTTTAATTAATCACCATTTATTTTAGTTTTATCATTTAGTTTAGTTTGTTTCTTTTAACCCATTCTTTAAGTTTAGTCTCTATGTTTATTCTAGTATTTTATTCATTTTATTTTAAAGGTTTTATTTTATATCAGTTTATGTTTGGGTTTTATCATAGTTTAGGCATATTTTATATCTTAGATTTTTTAGATAGTTTAGTATTTTAGTTTTTATTTAATTTTATAGAAGGTTTAGGTGGATTTTAGGTTAGGTTTGGGTTTATTTATTTTACAGTTTATTTTAGTTTATGTTTATGCATATTTTAATTTTAAGTACCATTTTAGTTTAGTATTAGTTTTTTTTAAGTTTTATTTTTAGGTTTATTTTTTAGGTTTAGGGTTTTTATTTAGTTTCTTTTATTTAGATTTTGTGCCACCATCCTTCAAGATGTTTGATGGGAACCCATCATAACAACTGATATAAGATAATTATTGCAATATTCGAGCCACAATCTTCCCCAGATTTTGAAAGTTTAAAGAAACTCACCAGCAATCAACATTTAGTAAGCTGAACTTGAGATTATTTCGAGAAACCAACAGGAGATGCATTTCTCTTCATCCTCTCTCTTCTTAAAACCATGAAAATAACCAACAAGAAGTAGCCCAAGCTTTCCACCAAGGCCCATATGAAAGAGCCAAATTAAATAGTGGATAAATCAGGTTGATTTTTTTATTTTTTATAAGCCAATGGTGTGTATTTATCAAAGCAAAAGGGTTAATGTTCCCAAAAGGGAGAGAACATAACCAAAAGCAAAAACCCCTATTAAGCACATCCAAGAGTTGAAGCAAAAACAATCAAAGGATACAAGATGATTAACATAAAAGCTAATATGCAAAAGCAATGTGAGGATGTGAACTCCGGAACCGCAAAGAGAACCCCAATTGCCAGTTATAAAAGGAGAAACAAGGTAATGCACCGTAGAGTTAAATATAAGAAGTAGAATTTTAAGCACCAAAGCCCACTCAAACTGCAAGCAAAAATCCAGCGCACATGAGCTAGAATCAACGGGAGTGAGATCATCCCCAACCATACATAAAAACCGAGGAAGATAGCACATAGTTGCTGATATTCATAGCTTTATCACCAAGCAAAATCATATCACAAAATAAATGTATCTAAGAAATCAAGGATAAAGAGTCTTCAAAGCAAAACATATATAAAAAAAAAAATCTTGATAAATAAAAGTAAATAAGAGACCATCTGAGAAGATAAATCATGGTCCATAAATAACCCAAAGAGACAAAAAGTCTAAAAATCTAGAGGATTAACGCCCACAATCAATTAACATCATCCAAGCAAGAAATGAAGCTTGTAAACACCGGGAAACATCCCTTTAATAACTGAGAATCGTAGTGAAAGCAAAAAGACTGCAACTAACCAAAATACACCAAAAAGTTAGCCAGTTCAATAAGCAGTGGCCACAATATAGTCCATCAACCTAAACAACAACACGTAAGAACACAGTGAAATGAACGCAACTAACTAAAATTAGCACCGTATAAAGATGTTTCCCAATAGGCGTCGGCCACAATGGGATAAAAGATCAACCCAAAATACAAAGAAACAACATCCAAGACTGAAGGAAAACCAAACCCATTCTCTTCTTGAATTGACATCATAAGAACAATCTAGAAATTAGGATAACAACAAGTAATGTCATTTGGATTATAATATCACAATCAAAATCAAGAGAACAAGAGAAAGTCAACAACATCCAAGTAGAGGACTAGCCATAATAACATTCTTTCAGAATAAATCTGCTCATGATCGCACCAACCAGAATCGAAAAGGAAGTGATAATCGGATAGAATAATCTGCATTCAAGCAAAAAGCAACAACATTGAACTCCAATAAGATAAATCAGTGAATTGAAATGAGTCTCAACATTAAAATAGAAATAGTAAATGCTTAATATAGCAAAGACCAAAAGATAGAAGAGATGTATAAAACTCAAATCATGAGATATGGCAATATTAGATAACCAAAATAAATAAGCAGATACATAATCAGCCTTTAAAGCGTAGCATAATTTGTTCTGAGATAAGGTAACCTAATTATCCAAGCTACCAAAAATGCAAGGTTGATCAAAGAAGATGATACCGATCTAGCACCCGATTGGCAAGGTAGTAGTCAAAGACAAACATTTCCTTCATGCCAAACATGTGATGAAAATTAAAATGGAAAGAAGAGATCTAGTTTGTTTGAGGAGGTAATACAACTCATCTTAGTTGAAGTAAAAGATCAATCAAAAATAGCATCCACCTCGATCCAAATATTGATCCATATTTTGGAGACAAATCTCAAGAGCTTTGAAGACCGCCATAAAAAAGCAGGAAATAAGGGGATAAGCAAAAGCACATACGACTATACCCTTAGAGTTTCTAAAAATGCTACCACAACCCGAGCCATTATGAGATGTAACAATGATTATTTTAATAATATGATCAAGTGGTTTTTTCCAATAAACAATCTTGTCATTACAGAAAGTTGATCCCGTTTATGCACAAATTTACCTTTGAAATGTTTGTAATGAATGAGATTGGTAAACAAGTCACTAATTTTGTTTTAGTTCTAGCGATAATCCTCCTATGGTTCATAGGGATCCCATGTTTTGCATCATTTCTTTCGTCCATCCATATGAACCGATAAGAGTGATAGCAGTGATAATTTTAATGTGACCTTTAATAGTATTATCAAAATAAATTTCAAGAAGTTGGTATAAAGTAAGAGAGCCCTTAAAATTGAGAGTGTTAAAAAGATCATCATACCAAATCCATAGTTTAGAAGCAATGGCCCCACTAAGAAAGACATGATTAACATTTTCAATATGAAAACAACATTGACATTTAAAATGGATCCCTTTACCCCACAACAAGGAATCTGTGATAAAATTTTTAGAATACGCCATGTAGTAGAAGAAGTAGATATTGTTATTCCAAAGTTTAGAGACATAGGAGGGTTCATGAGGAGTATCTTTAATGTGGAGCCACACATTTTGAGGTTGAAATCACCATTGTGAGAGAGCTTAAAGAGAATATGATCTTGATTTTGAGGAGTGATAGGAATAGTATTAACCATATTCGTGAAAGTAAAAGGGATAAAATGCAAGCTTATTATTGTTCTACTTATTGTTATGCCGAAAAGTGTTGACTAATAAGTGGAATGGGTATGGAGTAAGTCATCCATGGAACCACAACCAATTATCTTGCCAAAAGAAATAGGTACCAGAGTTGATGCCCCAAAAAAAGGGATTCAAAGATCCCGCTTGACGTAACAAAGTCTTTTCCACTGTGGGAGTCACCCGCTGAAGGGAGTGAGGGGTGCTTACCCCGCAATATTTATCATGAAATTATCCCAGAGATTGTGATTACTCCTAAATTCCACCGAGTTTATAAGAAAAAGGCATTGATAGTTTCTTTAATGGGTTTACAACCAAGACCACCTTCACAAAAAGTGCCACAACTTTTAAACCAAGAGGTCCAGCATCTTTTAGAAGAGGTATTGAGCCCCGTAAAAATTTGTTTAAGAGACGCCACTCTGATGCTAGAGATGGTCGACAATGGTTTGAATGAGATATAAAGGCATGGAATTAAGAGTGCTCTTAATCAAGGTGAGCCTACCACCAAAAGAGAGAATGAAATTCCCAAACTGAAATTTTATTAGAAATTTTTTGAATAAGATCATCGAAAAGGTGAGATCTTTTCTGTCCTTTCAATAGTGGAGCCCCGAGGTAATTAATTGGAAATTGACTTTGCTTAAAATTAGTAATTCGAGATTTGATTCAATCTATTGGGAGGAATCTTCGAGGGAATAAAACAAAGATTTTTTTTCATTAAGGAAGAGACCACTAACTTTGCCAAAATCATTTAAGAGATTCTTTGTTTTTTTGACATGTTGAAGGGAGGCATTATAGAAGATTATAAAATCATCTGCAAAGCTAAGATGAGAAACAGGGAAGCCACCATGAGTTTTAAAAGCCATGTTAGGATTTTTGATGAAAAGGTCATTGAGGCTTCTTGAAAAATATTCGACAGTAATGATAAAGAGAAAAGGAGAAAGGGGGTTACCTTGATGCAAACCATGGCTCGAAGAAAAGAAACCAAGGGACTCACCATTTAGGATCACAAAAAACCAGATGTTAGTGATACATCTTTTCATAATCCGGATAAAGTGATCAGAGAAACCAAATAAATGCAAGATTTGGAAAAGGAAATCCCATGAGAGGTTGTCAAAGGCTTTAGAGATGTCCAGTTTGAAAAGCATATTACCTCTTCTGGAAGAAACATCAATGTCATGAACCAGCTTCTTGAGAGGATATTATCGATATGGTTTTTATTTTAACAAAACTAGTTTGGTTAGAGAGATGATTTTATGAAGGGGCTAATTTTATTATTAATCGCTTAGCAAGTTTTGAAAAAAAGGTACAAAGACTAAGTCACCCTGTGATTCGTGGATTGATGGTTTTGGGAATAAGGACAATAGAAGTTGAAAAGTATCTAGAATAGAGCCATCAAAGAAATCAATGATTAACAAGATCGATTTAATAAAAGGCCAACAATGTTGAAAGAAATGAGTCGGAAACCATTAGGACCAGCCAGAAAGTCATTATTCATGCTATTGAGAGTAGTAATCTCCGCCTCGAGGGACTCATAGTGAGCAAATGGTTATCCTCATTGGTAAGTAATCATAAGATTGGTGTTGGAGGGGTTTCTAACGAAGGATTAGAATTTAATAAATTTTGGAAATGATGGATGATAGATCTTGATTTCATTATTATCGCATATCCACCACCATTATTGGTTCTTAATTTTCTTAATCAAGTTAAGCTTTCTGCTTATTACAAATAGAAAAATAAGTGTATTCACCATCGAATGTGTTGCTAGTTTTTTGACGCCAATAGGTTTCTTCCATATTTTGATAGTTGATCAGACTATCTTTGCAAGGCTCAACTCATCAACTTTACTGGCTAAGACAGCCTTCTTCAAGAGCAAACCACTTGTTCCATAGCTTTAAGATTGGTGAATGATTTTAAAGATATGCTTGTTCCACCAATTGAGGTTTTGTTTAAGCCTCTTGAGCTTAAGCCAAAGGTGAACCATGCCTTTAACTAATTATTTGGATGAACGGAGCCATCCATGGAAACAATGTTAGAAATCACCATGTTGGGTCCACATATTTTGGAAACAAAAGATGAGGGAATAGAAGGGTTAGTGGGGGGAGTTTTGATAGAGATCAAAAGGGGGGTGTGATCAGACAAAGTCCTGCTCAAATGTTCAACAGAAGTGAGAGGCCATTGATTAATCCAAAGCAAATTCAGACGCCGCCAAAGTCTAGAGTTGTGCTAACGTGGACTCAAAAGCCAATGTTAATCAAATTGCAATCTAGGATCATATTAGAGAAGTCTTCCATGGAATTTAGGTTAGAGGACATCCTCCTCCTTTCCTCAAGAAGCAATGATAGTGTTGAAATCGCCCCCCAACCAACCGGTAGATTAACCGAGAGGCAAAGGTTCTTAAATGATTCCAAAGGATGTTCCTACCGGCTCTATTACAAGATGCAGATAAAGGAACCAAAAGCCTAATAATCACCTAAAGAGATTTTAACCAATTGGGCAAGATCATCGATGATGGAAATGGTGATAGAATTATCCCAGAAACACCAAATTTTGTTATTAAGATTGAAGAAAAAATTTTGAAAACCAAGCGATCTAGCAACAAAAGCAATTTTGGAAGAGCTAATGAAAGTCTCAATGATAACAAGAAGTTTGATGTTATGAGTAATGAGGCTCCTAACAACAGGAGTGTCCCACAACCCCGGATATTCCAAATAAGAAAATTAATCATAATAAAGTTTCAAAAAGGAAAAGATAGAAAAGGAAGAGGGAAAATTGGGGAGAGAGGGACATAATTATTTATGAGGTGTAAAAGAAGAACGTGTGATTCTAGTGAAATTGTTATTAGTCATTTTGGCTTTAGAAGATTTTTCTTAAGATAAAGGTCCATCGAATCCAAAATATCTCCATCGAAAGGGATTGATTTTGTTTTCTAGAATAGAGTTTTAGTAGGTGGTGATTTCTCCTTCTTCAAGATCAAAGTTAGGATGAGAAGTTTGATAGCACGAGTATCACTCAAAGGAATAGAGGGTACCATTAGTAATGCAAAATGCAACTCATTGCCATGATGCATATTCTCGATTTTGGTCCACACCGCGGATCAACATTATTTTGATCCAATGTAAATTCCCCATTTGGATTATCATTAAGCTTTAAATTAAGCAAGGTTTGTCATGAGAGCCAATATATTGCAAGTAGGAGAAGTGTTAGATAATGGCATTAGTCTCAGACACCCCTCAATAGTAGTATGTATATCTAGCTCAAAATGTTTTCTTTTGACAAATCAATGTATACAAGGTGTGTAGGAGGATGTATTTCATTTTGAGAAGATTTTGGCACATAAGCTAACTTAGTGGTTTTTCCTGTTCCAAGAGAGGTATTAGTGTCCTGCGTGAGATATTCTTTTTTAAGGTTTGGGTACAAAGCAAAGCATTCTGATCATGACCATGGATCTTACAGTGAGAACAGAAGGTTGTGAAGTTTTCAAATTCAACTTTCTAGTTATATCCAAATTTTTCTGAGCCAATCCAAACCTCTTTGGGATATTATTTGGTAATGTCTATTTCAACCAATAGCAAATGATGGACGAGTTCTATGGAAAAGGGTTTGATCAATTTGAAGGGTCTACCAAATAGAGCCCCAACCGCAAAACAATACTGATGAGTTACATAGTGAATTCTCATGTTTGGGAAAGCAATCCATAACGAACAATAGGGGATTCTTCTTAACATCAAAAAAAGTGTCCATTTCAAGAGCCATTTGACAATTATGCATAATAATAAAGAGCAAAGCAAAATAGAGTAATCTAAATCATTTGATAATTGAATGAGGATGTGAGCATGTGTTGAATAGAAGACTTAAGCTTTATGCTATGGAAGAAAGACCGATATTATCTAGTGTAAAAGTGCCGCAAAGAGAATTCTACCAACCAAAGAGAACTATATGTTTCATAATTTCAACATCCCGTCGACACATTACAATCGACGAAAGGATGTAGAAATTAGATAGGCATTGGCACAAGAGGTCTTACCGTAAAGAGCATCCTTAGTGACTTCTGCAGAAAGATAACGAAGAATCAATGCGGTACCTTTTAAGTTCATGGTTATTGTCGATGATCTGGGAGTGTGACGAATGGAGGCATGAGGGTGAAGCCTCCGCCATTGATCGATCCGATGACAATCACTCAAGCTACCAGGGGATGCGCAATAGTGAGCATGATCGGGAAGGCCCGAATAGTGTCCAAACCGCAAAGAGAAGCATGGGAATGCAAAATCGCCACGAAATCGCCAGAGAGGGAGCACAGCCGAGAGGGTGGCTTAGGGGTTCCACCGAAAGCAAGCCGAGTTCAAGTGATGAGAGACTGAGAGCTTAGCGCACCTCTTTGCCACCTCCTCTTCCACCACCCCCATCATACCGCCACCGCAGAAATAATAAATGACCATTTCCAACACTGTAGCAAATTACCTAGAAGCAAAAATTAGCATACGCCGTGTAGCTACTTTCCACCTACTCTTGTCGATAGATTGAATAAGCCATATTCATTCAAGAGGGAGGTAGTAAAAAATCTTTTAGAATCTCAGAAGAAACCTAACTCGCTACTGAGCCTAAGAGGCTGGAGGAAGTGGGTAAGAATGATGATCTTTATTGTTGCCCCTACCATTGCATGTTAAGCCATGTCTTAAAGGATTGTATCATTTTAAAGGACTAGCTTGAGCACAGCTACAAGTTGAGAGCCATAGTTATCCCTAAGGAATACTTATTAGAACAACCATCTAGTTCTATTAGACTAATCCTTGGGGATACTTGCGATACTCTTAAGACCAAAGATGGTTAGGATATTTTCCTATCCCGAACCTCAAAGAAGATTATTTTTAAGATCAAGAAGCTTTCCTTACAAGTGCCTACAGTAGCTCAAAACTCCAACATCAAGGAAGGTTAGCTAGTTGGAAAAGATAACTTGGGGAGGGTGACAGCCTAGTAGTAGTTGTAGTTCACCATACTTTCCCGGGATAGTCTAGTAGTGTAGCCACCGTCCAAGTCCAGCACTCCCTCCACCGTTCCAGCGACCACCTCATTTGCTAGCTCCTCTTCTTCCGGAAAGAGCATTGTATATGCGGATAAAGGTACTAAATCTCTTACTCTGCTTACTTTACTTGATTTCTATCATGTACCTCCACCCACAAAAATTTAATGAAGAAAGCTGATTGTACTTATATATTGTCTACTTCTTATGCTCTTGATTTTATTCCTATTGAATGCTCTCTAAGTCTAAATAAAAATAATAGCTCTAGTAGTTTCGATCATTTCCTTTCTAATTTAGAGTTAGTCTATCCTTCTAAATCAATTCCATTCTGAGATTGACATGGAGTCAACTGACCTGAGGTTCCCATGTGAAGTTGGTATGCCCAATGAGAAGGTAGAACTTTCCACAAGCTCATCATTCTAAGAAGTCACCAAGTCAACCTACATAGTGGCAAAGTTCTACCTCCTAGGGTATCACCTCGTGATTGGGAAAAGTTGATTACAATGTCCTAGCTCACCTTAGAAAGTTTCCAGCTAAGTTAAGCATATATGATGCACCTGTCTTATCCAAAGAGATGAGGGAATCTCTAATAAAGTACTTACTTGATCTAGAGATATTCTTAATTCAGCTGACCGTTACTAAAGTGGAGGCATGCCACTTGAAGGAAATCCTAGTACTTACATTCAGCGATGAAGACTTACTCCTAGGGACGACCGAGCACAACCACCTCTTTACATTACAATGGATGTTAACAAATACAGGCTATCCAGTGTTTTGGTTGACCAAGGTGTATTAGTCAATATTATGAGTCTAAGAACCCTTGCCTACTTGAGGATGGACATCTCCAAACTCCAAAAAGAAAGGATGATGTTGAAAGAATTCAATGAACTTGCTCAGAAGGCCTTATGGTGTTTATTTTTAGATGTATGGGGAAAGGGGGGGACTCCAAGAAGGTCATGGGGTTTGAGGTGATCGTACAACATTAAGGTATGATATACTATCTTGAAAGATAGAGGCATCACCCTACAATGGACCTAATCACGTAAGGGACTCCTAAGGCATGATGGGTCTGAATGTACCATAATTTTCCCCGCCATGGATGAGTAAAGTAGGGTTTATATTAAACGTGTTCTTAAGTTCCCTATGGAGGCAAGCCTCTATAGTTAATTAGATATTAGGAAATAAAATTACCTAAGAATATTCTCGATTAAAGTATACAATTATCATCTCCAAAGATTTCAAGTTTAGACTATCAAAAGATTGGTTGTATTTGGAAAATCAATTAGGAAAGTTCAACGAGAAGACTTATTTTGGAATCCAAATGAAATAAGAAGGAAATGCATGATACTAGAAGCGGTGAGCATTCCAATCTATCCTATGGTTTTATAATTTTGAAGTTGAGGAGATTTATATGTTTTGAGTTGAAATTTAATTAGATTACTTATATAAAAAACATAAGGTTGTGGGAAAGGATTTATGCTCGTAGCCCGAAGGAAAAGCTACCTTGGATCCTAAATCTAGGGAGCATTAGTATGAGCTAAAGCACGACCTAAATCTAAGAGATAAGTGGACATAAGGGTTTACCTCCACAAGAGAGATTAAATTGTCTGACTTCTGGACTTATAATCACCTGGAGTGGCCGCCAACTAACTCCTCCTATGAATTTAAAACCATGTAGTCTAGTCTTATGAATTGCAAGATAGCTAGGGTAGTTATTTAATTAGAAAGAAACTAAAGTCCTAAACACACTCCATAAGAGACTAGGGCATGAGTGGTATGAGCATATGACTTAATCTATAGATGCAAAATCTTTTCAAATTTTATTTCATTTTAATCATTTTGAGGCTTTAGGATTTCTTATGCTTAAATGCATGATTAAATAGGTTACAAGTTAAATCAGCTAGAATATGTTGTTCTCCACCAAAAGGGATGCCCTCACAGGTGAAGCATTCTTTTATCATGCAAGGATGGAGATCCTTCATGTTCAAGAGAGAGAATATGCATGCATGATGTGAAATATACAATAATTCAGCTAAGAGGTTGCTAAATCTTTTAATTATCTTATTTATGTCTTAGGCTTTATGATAAGGTTATGAGTTATTTAAAATTTAGTTATGAGTGATTAGTTCAGTAGAAAAGTAATTTTTATCTTAAGATCCTAATCGTATCCAAGCCACACATTAAAGCATCAATCATTTAAGAAACTATGAAAAGCATGTCATCCTAATGTATAATGTAAACATAACATCAAACAATTACATAAATTATCATAAAAGAAGAAAAGGTCGGCCGCATGCATATACAACCCGAAGAGAGAAAAGATGGGTAGCCAAGCTATACTCTTATACAACCTAGAATATGAAAGAATAATTATAATTATATTAAATACTATGAGGGTCTTCTTTCTCAATATCTCCATTTCTAATTTTGATCCTTCTTTGATTTGGATGGTGCTTGCTTCAAAGGCATCATAGGGCACCCAGGACAAAGCCTTCTCGCCACTGCTCATCCTAATCTCTCATAGCACTAATCCTAATTCCTATTGAAAAATTACATTTATGGGAAAAGTAAATCTAACTACACCAAAATAGAGGTTAGCTAAATATACATATAATCCCAAGCAATTGTATTTATAATTTGGACTTAGACCCATAAAATGGCTAACTAAGCCCACCTCCTAACTTGGATTATGCTTAAGTTTAGAAAACCGCAAAAAACCATTCACATTTATTTTTAAGCATCCCTTAAGCATAAACCCCTGAAAATATGATTAAGCTAATATTGGCCTATCATCCATACAAAGCATACACCTAACATTCAATCTAAAATAATACATCATAAAATAAAGCATACATCACATCATACACCATCCTAACTTAGAGTGGTGAAATAATTTTTAATGTGTGTATTAATGCTTGTGTAAGTCTTGTTAGAATTAGTGTTGTATTTTCTAAGTGTTGAAGGATTCAATTTAACATGAAAGGTTGATTTCACTTGAAGTAGTTTAATTGATTTGAGAATTTTAATTTTGTTTTCTTTGTTTCATTTGATTACACTTAGCAACTAAGTGTTATAAAGAGTGGAAAAGTGGATCTTTCATCCCTACCATAAGTCACTTTCTAAAGTATATTAATTTGATTTAGTTCTCTTTAATGAATGCTTTATTAAATGATTTAATTAATCCTAAGTTTAGGTTCACTTTAAATAATCCTATTCAAATAAAAGGCATCTTAAGATTAATTTAATTGAATTACTACCACATGACATATATTAAATCACCTTTTCCATCACATGTAACATGCATAAGATTTAATCCTAATATTTGTGCAACATATTTTAGCACACTTAAATGATGAATGTATGTATGTTTAGAATTTATATTTTAATTTGATTGAATTATTTAAACATATTAATTTAAAACTTTATCCAAATTCTTATACAAAAGGACATAAGAATGAAATTAAATAGGCATGTGCCATTGTTAAATGGGGAAGGTAATCAAATGACCTCCTTGGAGCTAAAAAGCCTCATATTCTCAAGATGTCTAAACTATATACCCATTTGCATTCAAACATATGTAAATTTGTATACATGAACATAGGAAGCAAGCTCAGAATCATATGGCTAATTAATTCAACCACTTAGTTAATTATGAATGCATGCAATTTTATGGGATTTTTATTCACTAATCACTTATACATATACATGTACAAAGATATTGGAAAGTATGTGTCATTGTTAAACCAAGGAAGTGAGGTAATTAAATGACCTCATTAGGGCTCACTAAAGTCTCATATTCCTGGGATGTCTAGACTATATACTTTCTTTTCTTGGACACACATGAATTTATACATAAATGAGGGAAAAAAAACCATGCAAAGATTGTATATTTTGTTTTATGAATGGTTGAGAGTGGTGCGTGAGGTAATCAAATGACCTCCTTGGGGCTAGCTAAAGCCTCATGTTCCCGAGGATGATCACTATATACCCATTACCATTTAATCTTATATAAATCAACACATGAATATAGGAAAGAGAACTCAACATTCACTTACAGCTATAAGCATGCATTTCTTATGTATTTATAACTAGCATCATAACACATATTATTATTCATTTAAAAGCTTTTGAAAATACATTTGATTTAATAGTGATAATAGCCATGCATATATTAAATTAAATCAACACATGCAAGCTTACATAAAAGAAATCCATTTTATTTTACTTGATTTTGAAAAGATGGATGCATGAATTCAAATGACATACCAAATTTAACATGATTGGAAAGAGTACAATCAAATATAAGCATGTGATTCATTCAACCAAACTAATTCTTATGGATAATCAAATCAAATAAGATTATTTAAAGCAAACCAAAGCTTCTTTATTAATTAAGTTTTGGATTTGATTTAATTTAAAGAGGAGAAGATAAATCATCACTTGCTATTTTAAACCCATTCCCACATTAGTGATTTGATTTAATTTAAGGAAATGTAATTAAGTTGATTTTATGGGCTAATTAAGTTGAACCATTAATTAGATGAATTACCCTTACCTATGTCACCTTAAAGTAATTAACTAAATAATTATGAGCCAAACGATATGCATGGAGAATAAACTTGCAATGATCCTAGGAAATAAAAGGGGCTAATGCAATTGGCTCATGATTAATAGTTAATTAGATTAGAGACTTAATTAATTACTCTTATGGTTTTCCCCACATGTGATCTAACCATAATGTCATTAAACTCCTTTAGGTTAAAACACTAAAGATCTACCCCATGATTTAATTAATCAAGGTCGATGTGATTATGATTTCAATTTGATTAAGCAATTTAATTAAGTTAAATCTTAATTAATTTTATTTTAAAATAGGGTAAAATGAAGTTAGGAAATGGGTCCCAACCCTATTCCTTAGTTCACTTACTTTGATGATTAATAAACTTAATTAACCAATTTATTACTGTTCATGGGATTAATTAATCATTAATTAACTTAAAAGAGTAGTTAAGGTTTTGTTAGTCAAAATTCCTAATTAAGTGAGTAATAAATACCAAGAAAAGCATGGGAGGTAGAGGTCATCCCATTAAATTAACCCATAAAATTTAGGATTAATTGCTCAAGTAATTAAGGAGTAATTAAACAATTAATTTTATGATTAAACCTTAATAATTATTCCAAATTAGTTAAGATCATTTTTAATTAATTCTCCTCTAAAATACTTTTAAAATGAGTATTTATTTGTATTTTTATTTCTTTATGATTTTTATTATTTTTTTTCAACCATAAAAAATGATTAATTAAGCCTAGTGAAAGCCTAATCCTGTTGGCACCATATGACGTGCTGACGCGTCGTGCTTTTCACATGGCACCGCATGATTGCCTACCTAAAACTTATCCAACTTAACGCCTATGTACTAGCAGCAGACGTGCTTTCCAGTCTACCATCCGATCTAAAATTGGATGGCTACGATTTATCCCATAGCTTAATAGGATTAAATAAGATTGATCTAGCAGATCTATTTACAACCGTCCATTTCGATGACATAGAATGCGCGGTGCATGATCTAACGTCACATGAGTGAGGGAGAATGGGGTCTATCCGCCATTGCTCACTTGATCCGAGCTTACCCGAGCTTGGATCAACTCCAATATGATCCCACACCTTCACGACATCGATCAAAGGGGATCCAATGATCAAGTTCACATGAGATGCAAGTTTTCTTCAAAAAGCTCCAACCCATTTTCACCTAAAGATCAGTTTTTGAAGCATACCTCACAGCTCAAGACCGGTGGTTCAATGATTGAGGAAGCTTCATAGTGAAGATGAAGCCACGTTGAAAATTGGATCAATTCCTTGATGTTCACTCGAAAGGCCATGAACTAATAATTTAGAGCTCAGATTTGATTGAAGTCCCACCTCCGGTGCTCTACAAGCTTGGGAGATGATTTGTTCTTGCTCGATGAGACCTAGGAAGGTGCGTGCAAAGTTAATTTGAGTTTGATGGAGAAATGGGGAAGTTAGGTCAGAAATGGGGGTGTCTATTTTTGGCCAGAATGGCATTTTGATCTAGGAATGAGCTTGGGAGCCTAGGGAATGGCTCTAATGGCTCATCTTTAGTAGCTAAGGCTCTGAGGAATGATTTTTGTGTGTGTTTGAGTGGAAATGAGGGGGTGTACACCCCTCTTGATCTTAATCAGGTGGTGGGATCAGGTTTGGCTTCTAGTGGCCGTCCGGCCATCTCAAGAAGTCATGGGTGGCAAGGGGGAGGAAAGTTTGCTCAGCTTGGTTGGTTGAAGGTGTGGAGGTGGCTGCTAAGAAGGAATCATGGGTGTCCTATGGGTTTCAAATGCTCCAATGGGGAGGGTGAGGTGATTTCACCTCCCATGGGTCATGACCCAACCACCCTTGGGTTGGGTTGGGCGTCTAGGTGCGGACCATTGGGAGAGTACCAAGTGGCCAAAGAATGGAAATAAATACTTACATGGGTGATTTGTCTCATGTGATGCCATTGACTGAAGGGTACAAAAAGTATTTAGCATTGGATTTGATTTGGGTAGAGTTAAAATGAGCCAAAAGTGGGTTAGCCCAAATTTCAAGTCAATTAGAGTAGATTTGGTTAGGTTTGGCTCAATTTGACTCATTTAGGTCAAATTAGGTTAGGTTGGGTCAAGTTGACCAATTGGTCAAATTAGGTCAAACCAAGGGATGGGTCAAGTTTATATGATCATTTTGGATTTTTTTTGGTTTAATAATTTTAGTTTAGTTTGGCTTAGATTTAATTTTAGCTTATTTAAATTCATTTGAGTCAAATGGGTTAAGTTGACCAATTTGATCAAATTGGCCAAATTGCCTTGGGTTGGGTATTGGTTTGGGTTTAGTTGACCAATTGAAGATGATTGTAGGCTTTTGTTTTAATTAATTTGGATTTGATTTTGATTTAGAAAACTTGAAGCTTTAGGTCAATTTGGACTAAGTATGTCAATTGGGTTCAATTGGGTCCAATAATGGCTTTGGTTAAGTTCAATAATTAATTTGGAATGAACTTGAGCCATTGGTTATAGTCAATTTTGTTTATATTTTGATTTGACCCAATTTGGTCTTTTAGGTCAATTTGGGTGAACTTGGGTCAAGGCCAATTGGGTTTGGTTTGACTCAATTGAAGGTCAAGTCAAATTCAAATTTGATTTTGATTTGGTATGAATCATTGGTTTCAAGGATTTGGCTTAAGTTACAATTTGGCTAGTTTGGGTTCATATGGGTTAAGGGGTTGACTTGGTCAAATGACCAAGTTGACTTGGTTTGACCTAATTTATGACAATTGATCAACCTAGGGTGATCAAAAATCATGATGGTTTTTATTGACAATCTAATTTGGGTAGGATTATACTTAGCTCAAAAATTGAATTCCACTTTGGGTCAAGTGGACCAATTGGGTTTAGTTGGCTTGATTTTAGGTTGAGTTTGATTTAGTTGAGTTTATATATGGATTTAGGATTGATATATAAATTCAATTACAATTAGCTTGGGTTCAAATGGGTTTTGGTTCATTTGAACATTTCAAGTCAAAAGGGTTAAGTTGGGTTTGACTTGGGTTGATTTTGGTTTGGCTTGATGATTAGATTTAATTTATATTTATGAATATAATTGAAGGTATGATTGATTCATGAGAAATAAATTTATTTAGTTTTTTATGATTTAAATGTATATTTCATTTAAATTTGTGAAGATGATAAAAAATATGATTGATTTAGAAAATCAATTGACTTCATTTGGATTAAGATTTGGCTTAAGTCCATGAGATAGGTCATATGGCTTAGGAGGGGTTTTGATTTAATCTGATTTAGTTTGATTTAGCTTTGATCATTTGAATGTATATTTGATTTATATTTAGGAAGATGATTGAAGATATAAATTTATTCAATTGATTTTGTATTGATTTAGATTAAGATTTGGCTAATTCCATGGGATAGGTCATATGTCTTAGGAAGGGTTTCAAGTTTGGATTTCATCATGGGCTTCAATCATTTGGTTTTGGAATTTGGAATTGGATTTGGATTTAAATTTGATGTTTGAATTGAACATGAGGTTTGGTTTGAGAAGGTGAACATAGATTTAATTTGGGTTATATTGTTGTTGGATTATCCTAATCCTTAAAGCATAACCTAATCTAATGGTTAACCCTTCTAAATCTTTAGGCTTAGGGTAAGTGTTTACCTAATTATTAGAAGTGTCTTATGACTAGGGAAGTCTTAGTGTCTAGAAGGCTCTAAGTCTAAGATGGGAAGATTGAATCCACACTCCAAAGTGAGGTCACAGGCCTTAGGCTCCATAGTGTTCCCCTTGGAGATAGATGATTGGAAGGCAAGCCAGTTTCACATAGACTTGGATACATCTTTGAACACTTTGCTTGGGAGACCATGGATACATGAGAACAACATAGTTCCATCTCTCTACATCGTATGATGTTTGTGAGAGGTGGGATCATCTACTTGTGTCAAAGGAGATCTCAAGCCATTTATAGTTCGAGGCATATATGAGGATGCGCGACACTACCTCCCTCAAAATCAACAAATATATTCTTGAACTTGGCCAAATTTTAAAAATAAAAAAAAAAAAAAAAAAAATAAAGAAAAGAAAAAGAAAATAGAAATGAAAAAGAAAATAAAAGGGAGCATAAATAGACTTGAGGATGAAGTGGAGCCCATCATTAGATTCACCCCAGTTCTTTACTCCATTCGAACATATGGGTAAGATGACTTGACATCCACAGGCAGAGGAAGAGGCTAGTTTAGAGGTCCAGGATGGAAAACTTATTTATTAACCCAATGAAAGTTATGTCCACTTCCGTACACTTGATCCATATAGACTTAGATTCTAGTTTATAGGATGAGTCTTATATGGTTATAACCAAACTCTTCTGTAGATTTCTTTGGAGGTGACACTTGAGCAGATAGTGATGAAGACCGTGCTCAAAGCAAAGCATAAGTGTATCCAAGTCTATATGTGAAACAATTAGGCATCGGTGGGAACCTTAGCTCTAACCCCACTTTCTCTCAAAAGGCGAGGGTTTGGTAGTTAAGAAAGCCCTTAAGTCACCAATGATGTGAAGACTTGAGGTTCTTTCTAGGAGCATCATACTCAATTCAAGAAGTTGATGTATAACTTGAGGATGATTCATATAAGGATTTAATAGAATTATCTTTTGATTGGTACTTGGTTCGTGCTCATAATTTAGCAAAGAAAGGGTTAATCCCACATACTTGTTCAAAGAATAGGTCAGACTACTTTGAAAGAATATGGAAGAACAAATGCAAAAGTTCTCAATCAAAATTGGAATTAGGATTCGGTATAGTGGGTTCAATTGATGATGATGTTTACTACTTAGTCATCATAAATCATTTGGAATCTGATAGATTCTTTTCAAATCATATTAACTCATATGAAGAGTTGTAGAAACTTTAAATGATCCAAATGATTTTGAAGTCAAAGATGCACCGCCAGTGTTTGAAGAAGAGATCAAGTTGACCATCGATGAGCTCAAGAAAATTAACTTAAGAATTGAAGAAGATCCATTCCCGACATACACCAGTTCTTTGTTGAATATAATTAAAACCAATGACTTAGTTAGGCTATTGATTGAGTTTAAGGACTACTTTGCATGGAGTTATGAAGAGATGCAGATTGGCTCTAATGTAGCGGTCCATAAACTAGCAATAGAGCCTACTTCAAAATATCAAGCAAGCTAGGCGTAGATTATAGAACAAGTTATTTATGAAGTCAAGAAATTGATCGATGCTAGCTTCATTGGAAGAAAAATACCTACTTGGTTTTGCGGTGGCATCCCGTTAAGAAAAGGATGGCCAAATTCACATATGTGTCAATTTTAGGATTTAAATAAGGCATGTCCAAAAGATGAATTTCCACTACCAATCTCGAGCGATGGTGGACATTGCCTCATCTCATGCTCTCTTATATTTTATGGATGGCTCATTTGGATATAACCAAATAAAGATGGTCCTAAAGATGAAAGAAACACTACTTTTAGAACCTCGATCAATCTATCACTATAAGGTCATGCCTTTCACCTTAAACATGTTGGTGCTACATATGAGCTATGACTGAATCTTTGATGAACTCATTCATCATCAAGTTGAGTATATGATGATCTCATGGACAAAAGTAGAGAAAATGATGACCATCTATTTGACTTGAGAGTATTTTTTGAATAGTTAAGATAATTTAACCTCAAAATGAACCCCACAAGTGTGCATTGAGGCTTCAAGGAAATTCCTTGGGTTTGTTGTCCAACACCGAATCAAAATTGATCTGAGAAGATTAAGGTGATATTAGAAATGCCACTCTAAAAGTTTAACTTAACTCGGATCATTCCAAGGTGGTTTACATATCTAAGATGCTTTATATCTAACCTACTAAGAAGATGTCACCATTCTTAGCTTGTCAAAAGGATGCCAAGTTCAAGTGGGATGACAAGTGTGAGAATACCTTCAGAAGATCAAGCATTAATGATGCCACTAGTTCTAGCGACCCTTATCGGCAGCCACTCATACATACTACCATTAGATGACTCCCTTTGGTGCTTTGTTGGCCCAAGAAAAGACAAGAGAAGGAAAATGCACTATATTACCATCATCTAATCCCTATTGAGGCTAATTATCACCCATTAAGAAGCATTTCTAGCTTTAATCTTTGCATCCCAAAAGCTACACTATCAAAGGTTGGCATGATGGTCCATGATCCTGTAGTTTGACATTACCTTTCCTCAGGTGTGGTGAAAGGACAAGTAGCGATTTCTTAACACACCCACTTTCTCGACTCTTCACTTAGTGATATCCCCAATGAATAAATCATTAGAGGATACTAGCATTCACCACTAGGAGATATACTTTGACGGTGCAGCTTCCTCTTAAAGAGGAGAAGAACCATAATCTACTATTCCAGGAAAGGAAATTATAAGAATAGTTCTCTTAACTCCACACTATGATGTGATGAGATTCTCATATCATCTATCTAATCCTTCCACTAAAAAAGATGAAAATGAGGCTCTAATTGTCAATCTAGAGTTAGCCATTCCTCTAAGCATCCTAAACATCAACATCTTCAAGGATTTTTAGCTAGTTATCAATAAAATTGTTGCATCCTATAAGGTTATAAAGTCTAAGCTCCATCACTACCACAAGTACACCATGGAGTTATTGGCCCAAATCTTAGAGGTTACATTTATAAGATTCCTTGAGGAGAGAATTGCATAGTGTATGCTTTTAAACCCAAGAGTTGGGATTTGGAGGATGAGTCCATATCAATAAAGGTCCAAAATAGACAAGTCTTATATTGATATTGAACTCATCAAAAGTACTCTCTAGAAGGGGAGGTTTCCATTGCCAAGAAGGGCGAGTTAGATTGGAGCTAACCATCCATGGATTACCTAAATAAAGGCAAACTACCTCAAGAGAAGTCTCAATCCCATTAGATGAAGTAGCGAGCACTTTTTTATGCTTTTATGGATGGTGTTTTATACCAGCAATATTTCGATCATATGTGCATATATTGTTTAGACAAGCACAAAGCTCATAAGATCATGAGGTACACTCGATTATGTGGAGCTACTGTCGATCCAAAGATGAAAGCTAAGATCAAGAGAGTAAGATACTACTAGTCATCGATGATCAAAGATTACATGGATACGCAGGCCACCAATGTAAAATACACGGTGTGGTCCTACACCAACCACCAACATTCTACATCTACATTGGCATTGATGGCCATTCAAGTGTTGGGGTACCAACATAGTGGGTCGATTGATCCTTCTTCTTCCAAGGGTTCGGTTCATCTTAGCTACTAATAACTTTTTTTGAATTGGCGATAATTCCACTCAAAGGTCACTGCATGTGCTCCAATTTTTTAGGAACCATATCATATATTTTAGAGTGCCTTGATGAATTATATCGATAATTGTACTCATTCAAGATCAACAACTTTGCCCGAAGATTCAACATAGATTGGATATATTCTACCATCAACTACCTGAGGGAAAATGGCTTAGTAGAAGCCTTTAACAAAGCTCTCATCCAAAAACTAAAGAAGACATGAAACAATAAGCGATAGTGGTATGAGTAGTTAGTTGAAGCTTTGTGGGCCTACTGCACCATATATAGAACTCCAACTCTATCTACTTCTTTCTTCTTAGTGTATGGGTCTGAAGCCATTCTACCATTAGAAGTCCAACACCCATCACTAAAGATAGATGTGGGTAGCAAGATCACAATAGAGCAGAATGCTAAGTTGCTATTAGAAGAGCTTGAAGGTTTGGAGGAGAGGCACCTACGGGCATGCCAAAACCTTGAGTTGTACAAAGCTAAAATGATTTAAGCTCATAATTAGTTAGTTCATCCTAAAGCTCTTCAAGTAAGAGAGCTTATTTTAATTCTAAGGAGACTATTTATTGCCTATCATAAGATAGGAGGAAAGTTTGAACCCACTTGGGAAGGCCTTTTCCATAGAGAAGGCCTACCAAGGATCTTATCACTTTAATCATAAGGAGAGCACAATGTTTCCAATCAATGGGCTCTACTTAAAGAAATATTATAAATCATGTTTGAAAATAATTATCATCAATGAAAATTCATTTGAATTCAATCTCTTCCATGTTGAAAGTATTTTTATTTGAATTCACCATGATGTGTTTAGTAGGTGTAAAGAACCTGGTGTCCTATCCTTCATTGACACAAAACACAAAATACACACACAAACATATAAAATAAAACATATCTTTTACCTCGGCTACTGAGTTGAGATAATGCACTCACTGATGCTTTAAGTCGGTGGCGTCTACCTCTAGTGTGTCACCCCAATGGTCTTCTTGCTTTGGAGGATGTAAGTTTACTACTTTTTCATCCTTATTTTTACACGCATGAGTGCCTTATTAGTTTGCTAGGCCTTATTGCATGGCTGGTAAGCTACTTCATGTTTGCTTCATTTAAGAGGATGTGAGTCTGCTACGGTGTCTTCTTGGATTAGCCTTCATTTGCTAATTAGGTCTAATATATTTGAGGTTTAGGATAACTCCCTTAGTGGCTCCTTCCCTCCTGACTGCTTCAAGTCTGGGTCCAATCCTTCCTCGGGGATCCCGCTTAGTAGTCTCCCTAGGTGAGATAGCATCTATCTCGATGATAGACTATCCCAATAATCAATTCATCTTGGAAAGTTGTAAGCCTACACGCTTTCTTTCCAAATTGATCATTGCACACCGATGGGCACCTTAGGTTGGTTGGTTCTCACTATCACTACCTACTCATCTTGATGGATACACACTCATCTTGTGGATACACCTTAGGTTGGTTGGTTCACCTTAGGATACACCACTATTGGCAAATGTAAGTCTACTATGCTTTCTCCCCGTTGGCCTTGTACACCTATAGGTTTTTTTCTATCAGATAAGCTCTAGTAGCACCTCCCTATGGGCATTATGTTTGGATCACATCCTTTGCGACCCCATTTGACACTACCAGGTTACTACAATCAGTTGGGATTCCATTTTCCTAGTAACCACCCTTGTAGTTGGAGAATCTTTCTTGTGGATGTGCAGATTCTCCTTTGATCCAGTAAAATTGAGATAGGTCAAGGCCGACATAGCCGTTTCTCAATGTGGTCACTCGTACACCAATAGGGTCCACACAAATATATAAACAAAATATATATTCACTTGTGGATTAGGAGGACACCCCTAGTGGTACCTTTTCCCAAGCGGTATCTATCTTTAGAGGTGTCACAAAACTCCTAGAATCGGCTCTTGAGTTGATATAAGTCCCGATATTCACTCATAGTAGCCCCTAAGTTGGGTTATTTGCTACCACAGGTCACCCCAGCAGTTGTTCCCTACTTTAGAAGATATAAGTTTGCTATACCTTTTTCCTAGCATAGTCATTGCACACTAAAAGGAAACTCCTTAGCTTGGCTAGCTCTACCCCATGGCTAATAGATCATCCCTTTGGATTTGTAAATCTGAGATAGGATAAGTTTGATATAGCCCCTTCTCACTAGGTCCCTCGCACACCCACATGGTTCATAAATTAAATCTATCAAATTTGATCGAGCTTACATCCCTAGCGGATATGCCCTCAATTCAAAATCAATTTGAACCAAAAAAACCATATCAAATCACATGAAACTAAGATAAAATTAATCTTGACTACTTTTGAGTTGACATAAGTCGACATTTTCGGTAGTCACCCTAGGTAGTTCAATTTGTTGTGCATCCAGTCACCCGGCTTGTTCCTCGCTTTGGAAGATATAAGTTTGCTATGCCTTCTTCTTAGCATAGCCATTATACACCAAAAGGAAACCCCTTAGGTTGGTTAGCTCTACCCCTCAACCGGTAGACTATCCCTTTGGATTTATAAACTTAAGGTAAGTGAAGGATGATATTGCCCCTTCTCACTAGGTCCATTACACACCAACATGGTCCACATTAACAGTTAAATTAAACCAAATCTAATTTATGAGTTAAATCACACCCTTCTCCCAGTCAACTCATAAATAAATAGGTCAAGCAAACAAATTAAATTCAATACCAACCTACTAGTGGAGCCAAATTAAACCAACTCCTCCCTAGAGTCTAAATCAAAGAAATCCAATCAAACTCTTATCCCCGGTGAGATACATCCTCAAAACAAATCTATAAAATCAAACTCAAATCTCCCTAGTAGATAGCCCAAACTTGCTTTTATAGTGGAAGGTTCATATACCCAATTGGACTCGATATCTCAGACATGCCTCCACATCAATTAAAACAAAATAAATTAAAGTTGATTCAATCTTAATCCTTGGTGGATTATAGATTCTTATCCCAAGTGGATCCTCTTTCCACAAATCATATAATCAAATCAAATTCAAACCTTATCCCCAATTTTCTTCCTCTATTCCTCATAGACCCTCACATGTCATGTTGATCCCTAGTGGATCTCCCTCCATGTCCTTCACATGGAATTCTCATCAAATCTTATTTCTTCTTATGCACACCTTTAATACTTCAACCAAAAAGCCTAACAATGTATTCATTCAAATTACATCATCTTAACATTCTAATTAACATTTTATGATTTGTGATGGTGCAAGCTCAAACCAATTATGCAATATCATGCTAAATATAGTATAGTGTGAATTAACACACTATATTATATTATAATATATTATGTTATATTATAATTTACTATAATATAATATATTGTCTAACATTACTCCTCATTAAAATCACTTAAAAGGAACAAATAACAAAATTATCTCAAAATATGAATAATGTTCATTTTATATGTAAAATTGTTATTTTTTTCTATTAGAAATGGTACAAAATAGCATACTTTTGGTGTTGCTTCTTGGTATGTGCAGTGAATTTGGCCAAATTCTTCCATCTCAACCTTCAAATTAACATTTTTTTGTGAATTTTGACCCAATGTATTATAACAAAAGTATAATATACTAAAATGTATAATAACATTTAGTAACACACCACCACATTCATATAAATGTGAGGTTATAGTATTATGTACATTATATTTTAATATGCTTTCATATAATATATTATCTTACAACTTAAAATCAATCACTTTAAGCAAAAAATTTATAAAATTTGGTTGAAAAATGAACATTTATTTTGGATGCATTCCATTCTTTTGATTAAATGACACCATAGCACATCCCAATGATGTTCCCTAAAGCTTACCTTAATTTTGGCCAAATCCATTATCTCGACCTACAAATCAATATTTTTATGAATTATACTAGTACAAACTCTACTACATCATACTATAACAAACTAAAATATGCTAAACAATAAGTAGTAATACACAATAGTATGCTATAATGCATGAAGCTACACTATGTTATGGCATCCTATATTATAATACACTATAACATATTACATTATATTATATTGCATATCACATCATAAAGGATTGCTTATGATAAAAAATTATAAAATTAGTCTAAATAATAAAAACTATATATTTTACTATACCTTACATATTTTAAATTGAAAGAATATATTATGATGCCATGCTATACCTATTATGAATTTGGCCAAATTCCACCATTTTTAAGTTTAAATCAACATTTTTATAAATAATGTTAGTGTAGGCTCAACTGCATGATTGTAAAATACTAAAAGAATTTAAAATGCACAACAAAATATTATGATATATGATGTTATACTATGCTACAACATATAATATTTATTTTGAACATAAAATCTTACTTTTAGACTACAAGTGGTGTAGCACACCTTTGGTACTACAACTAATTACCACTTCAAATTTAACAAATTTCATCATCGATTTATTAAATCAATATTTTATGATTTATATTAATATAGATATAGGACATACCATAATATACTAAAACATTTCAAAACATCTTATAACATCCAAAACACATCACTACATGCTCAAATATATGATGCTACATTACACTATAATATATGGTAATATAATATGATTTAGGGTTAGGATTTAGGGTATTCAAATCTCTACAGTCAAGGAAAGTCTCTTGAAGACATTTTCTTTAGCCACCATAACTATGTTAGGATTAGGTCATTCTTTAGATCTAATCATAATGACATATTTAGTCAAGGTTTAGGGTTTTGGGTTTAGGGTTAGGGTTTAGGGTTAGTTTAGGGTTTAAGGTTAAGAATTTAGGGTTAGGTTATGGTTTAAGGTTAGTTTAGGGTTTTAGGTTTAGGGTTTAAGATTTAGGGTTGTATCTTTTAGGGTTTAGGGTTTATGGTTATGGGTTTTGGATTTTAAAGTATAGGGTATAAGGTTTAGGGTTTAGGGTTTAGTGTTTAGGGTTTAGGTTTTAAGTTTAGGGTTTAAGTTTTAATTTAGTATTTAGGGTTTAGGGTTTAGGCTTTAGAGTTTAAGTTTTTTTTTTAATGAAGAATAAATTGAGATTCAACATTTATTCTTTTTATTTTGTCAACCTAGTAGCACCCCACATTTTCTAAGACACAAGTGATCGCATAGATCAAAACCCACAAAGCAAATCAATAAGTAGAACCGTCTCTATTGTAAAGACATTCCATAAGCACTTGGATCATTCTTATTTCTCAATTCCCATCGAACCACCCACCTCTTGAGTAGCGGATGCCATCATATCCCCAATCTCTCCCTCCCACCACCGGTTGTGTTGATCCCTACCTCTATAACCACCATTGCTCTGACCACCACCTCCATATCCACCAGCACCTCCAGATTCCCCACCACCACTGTGATAATTACCGCCTCCGCCTTTGCCTCCACCACTAGATCTAGAGTGAGCCTAGTTGATAGTGATGTTCCTACTGTCAAGGTTTTGTCCATTCTTAGGGTTTAGTTAGTTTAGGGTTTAGGGTTTATGGTTAGTTTAGGGATTAGGGTTTAGGGTTTGGGGTTTAGGGTTTAGGGTTTTAGGGTTTATGGTTTAGGGTTTAGAGTTTTAGGGTTTAGGGTTTAGGGTTTAGGGTCTTAGGATTTAGGGTTTAAATTTTATGGTTTAAGGTTTACAGTTTATGGTTTAGGGTTTAGGGTTTACAAATTTAAGGTTTAGAATTTAGGGTTAGGGTTGTAGGTTTAGGGTTTAGGGTTTTGGGTTTTGGGTTAGTTTTAGGGTTGTAGATTTTGGGTTTAGGGTTTAGGGTTTAGCATTTAGGGTTTATGCTTTTTTTTAATTAAGTAAACTAGGAGGTTTATGTTTATTTAGTTTATTTTTATTTGTTTGAGTTTATTCTATTTTTTATTATTATTTAGGTTTATTTTTTTATTTAGTTTAGTTTATTTATTTTAGGTTTAGTTATTTTAGTTTAGGTTTTTTATTTTAGTTTATTTTTTTAGGTTTAGGTTTATTTGAAATTGAGTTTTTTTTTTATTTTATTTTTTAAGTTTAGGTTTTTTTATTTTAGGTTTATATTTAGGTTTTATTTTATTTATTTTTTAGGTTTAGGTTTTAGGTTTTTATTTTAGGTTTATTTTTAGGTTTTATTTTTATTTTTGGTTTAGGTTTATTTTTAGTTTAATTTATTTTATTTAGTTTAGGCTTAGATTTTGGTTTAGTTTATTTTAAGTTTAGGTTTAGGTTTTTTTATTTTAGTTTAGTTTATTTTAGTTTAGGTTTAGGTATATTTTATTTTATTTTTATTTTAGGTTTAGGTTTTTTTGTTTAAGGTTTAGGTTTATTTTTATATTTATTTTTAGGTTTATATTTTAGGTTTAGGTTTTTTATTTAGTTTTATTTTATTTTATTTTAGGTTTATTTTATCTTTATTTTAGGTTTAGTTTTTATTTTATATAGACTTTCTATTTTTTATTTTAGTTTTGGTTTTTATTTCCTTTATTTTAATTTATTTTTTATTTTATTTTATTTTGGTTTAGGTTTTTTTATTAATTTTATTTTTTAGGTTTTATTTAGTTTAGGTTTAGGTTTTTAGTTTTTTAGGGTTTAGGGTTTGGGGTTTAGAGTTTAGTGTTTGGGTTTAGGGTTTAGGGTTTAGGGTTTAGGGTTTAGGGTTTAGGGTTTAGGGTTTAGGGTTTAAGTTTTAGTTTAGGGTTTAGTTAGGGTTTAAATTTTTTAACAGAGAATAAATTAGATTCAACATTTGTTCTTTTGATTTCATCAACCAAGTAGCACCCAAGTTTTCTTAGACCTGGCAGCGACATAAATAAAAATGAGCACCCAGAAAATCAAAATCTTGATAAATAAAATTGTCTCTTAAAGACACTTCCATAGCGGATCGGATCGTTCTTTAGTTTCACTAGTTCCCATCAGAATCACCTTGGCCTCTTGAGTAGCATGATCCACCATCATATCCCTGATCTCTCCCTCTGCCACCACCATGACTGTCCATAACCACCACTACTCTGACCACCACCTCCATATCCACACTCTAGATCCCCCCACCACTACGATGTCATTGCCTCGCCTTTGCCTCCACCGCCAGATCTAGACTGAGGCTAGTTGACAGTGATGTTCTGGCCATCAAGGTTTTGCCCATTCTTAGCATTTAGGTTTAGTTTAGGGTTTAGGTTTTAGGGTTAGTTTAGGGTTTAGGGTTAGTTTAGGATTTATGGTTTAGGCTTTAGGGTTTGGGATTTAGGGTTTAGGGTTAGTTTAGGGTTTAGTATTTATGGTTTATGGTTTGGGGTTTAGGGTTTAGGTTGTAGGTTTTAGGGTTTAGGGTTTAGTGTTTAGGGATTAGGGTTTAGGGTTTTAGGGTTTAGGATTTAGGGTTTTATGGTATAGGGTTTAGGGTTTAGGGTTTAGTGTTTAGGATTTAAGATTTAAGGTTTAGGGTTTAGGGTTTAGGATTTTGGGTTTAGCCTTTTTTTTAAATGAAGTAAACTCGTAGGTTTAGGTTTATTTAGAGTATTTTTATTTATTTTTGTTTATTTTATTTTTTAATCTTATTTAGGTTTATTTTTTATTTTTATTTTATTTAGTTTATTTATTTTAGGTTTATTTATGTTAGTTTAGGTTGTTTATTTTAGTTTATTTTTAAGTAGGTTTATTTTTAGTTGAGTTTTATTTTTATATTATTTTTAAGGTTTAGGTTTTATTTTTATTTTTAAATTTAGGTTTAGGTTTTTATTTTATTTTTTTAGGTTTAGGTTTAAGTTTTATTTTAGGTTTATTTTAGGTTTATTTTTTTAGTTTAGGTTTAGGTTTATTTTATTTTATTTTATTTAGGTTTAGGTTTATGTTTAGTTTATTTTAGGTTTAGGTTTAGGTTTTATTTATTTTAGTTTAGTTTATTTTACTTTAGGTTTAGGTTTATGTTATTTTGTTTATTTTATTTTTATTTTAGGTTTAGGTTTTTTTTAGTTTAGGGTTTAGGTATTATTTTTTATTTATTTTTAGGTTTATTTTGTAGGTTTATGATTTTATTTAGTTTTATTTTTTATTTTATTTTATTTTATTTTATTTTATGTTTTATTTTTATTTTATTTAGGTTTATTATTCTTAGTGTTTGGGTTTATGATAGATGGTTTATGGTTGTAGGTTTAGGTTTCAGGGTTTAGGGTTAATTTTAGGATTTAGGGTTTATGGTTTTAGATTTAGGGTTTAGGGTTTAAGGTTTAGGATTTTTTTTTCTTAAATTAAGTAAACTAGTAGGTTTAGGCTTTTTTTATATTTTTTAGTTTATTTTATTTTTTAATTTTCTTTAGATTTATTATTTATTTAGAGTTTATTATATTTATTTTAGGTTTATTTATTTTAGTTTAGGTTTTAATTTTAGTTTATTTTTTAGGTTTAGGTTTTAGGATTATGTTTAGATTTTATTTTTTATTTTTTAGGATTAAGTTTTAGGTTTTATTTTAAGTTTATTTAGGTTTTTTTGTATGTTTAGGTTTATTTTTTTCTTTATTTTATTTTATTTAGTTTATGTTTAGTTTATTTTAGGATTAGGTTTAGGTTTTATTTATTTTAGTTTAGGTTTAGTTTCATTTTATTTTGTTTATTTTATTTTTATTTTAGGTTTCAATTTTTTTTTAGTTTAGGCTTTAGGTTTTTTTTTCTATTTATTTTTAGGTTTATTTTAAGTTTATTTTAGTTTATTTTATTTTATTTAGTTTAGGGTGTAGGTTTAGTTTATTTTAGGTTTAGGTTTAGGTTTTATTTATTTTAGTTTAGGTTTATATTTATTTTATTTTGTTTATTTTAGGTTTAGGTTTTTTTCTTTTAGTTTAGGGTTTAGGTTTTTTTATTATTTATTTTTAGGTTTATTTTTTAAGTTTAGGTTATTGTTTAAATTTTATTTTATTTAGGGTTTTGTGCCACCATCCTTCAAGATCTTTGATGGTAGTAGAAACTCACGATAACACATTGCATACTCTAGAGCCATCTATTGCAACAGGTGGCGTGTATCCTCTTCGCCTTTTCGTTAGTTTATCGGTGTTGCATTTGATTGGTCAACTTAGTTGTGAAGACTTTTCTAGTTGGAGCACCTCTTCATGAAGAAGTTTGCTAGAGCTCAACAGAGGGTGTAGTAGCGACCTCATTGTAGAGAAACAAAACTCAATGAGTCCTTGTTGATTACATTCTCACGTGGCACAACCTGAGCATGAAATACGAATCACAACTGTATGAACAACATGCTATTGAGATTCTTCTCAAGAATATTCATGGCCCGGTCGCCTTCATGCTTAAGGGCTTTACCATCAAAATATTCAAGAAATTAATCAACAAGGTGCTACCCTACAAGTGGAAGCTAAATAGTTTCCCTTTCCCGACCAATCATTTAAGCCAAGCCACAGAAGGTGTTTGAGAAGAAGCCAAGGATAGTTGTGTTAGTTGACAAAGGGAAGCATCCAACCAGAGTTTAGTATGAGAGACCACGAGCTTAGCAGCCTCCTTTGCCACCTCCTCTTCCACCACCTCGGCCATCATACCACCACAGTAGCCACAATGACCATTTTCACCACCTCAATAGCCTACCCAGCGATATTCATATCCATCGCTAGGTAGCTACTTTCCACCTACTCTTGTGGATAGATTGAATAAGCATATTCATTCAAGAGGGAGGTAGTTAGGAAAATCTTTAAGAATCTCTTAAAGAAAATTGACTTTTAGTTACTAGAGGCTAAGGGGCCAGAGGAAGTGGGTAAAAGTGATGATCCTAGTTATTTCCCCTACCACCACATGTTAGGCCATGTCTTAGAGGATTGTATCACTTTTAAGGACTAGCTTGAGCATAGCTATAAGTTGGTAGCCATAGTTATCCCTAATGAATACATATTATAATAACCATCCAGTTCTATTAGAGTAATCCTTGGGGATACTTGTGATCCTCTTAAGACCAAAGAAGGTTAGGATATCTCCCCTCGAACCTCAAGAAGATCATTTCTAAGATCAAGAAGATTTCCTGGGTGTGAAGTAGCTCAAACCCAACACACAGGAAGTTTTGTTAGTTACAAAGGACAACTTCGGGAGATAGCAATAGTAGCGTAGCTCACCATACTTTCCTGGGATAGTCTAGTAGCGTAGCCACCATCAGTACAGTACTCCCTCCACATTTGTACCACCTCTTCTACTAGCTCCTCTTCTACCGGTAGAAGCATTGTATTTACGGATAAGGGCACTAAATCCCTTACTCTTACTTTACTTGATTTCTATCATGTACCTTCACCCAAAAGAAATTAATGAAGAAAGGCGATTCTACTTATATATTGTCTACTTCTTATGCTCTTGATTTTATTCTATTGAAAGCTCTTTGAGTTTATATAAAAATAATAGCTCTAGTAGTTTGATCCTTTCCTTTCACGATTGAGTTAGACTATCCTTCTCTGAATCAATCAGGTTCACCTCTTGAGATTGACTTGGAGTCAAGCGACTCACGAGGATCTCATAGAAGAGGTTGTAGGTATCTTGATAAGGTAAACTTTTCCGCGAGCTCATCATTCGAAGTCCTTTAAAGTTAACCTCTACAGTGGCAAAGTTCTACCTCCTAGGGTAGCACCTCAAGATAAAGGTAAGCAAGTCATTGGTTCTAGTGAGCAGATAGCCCCTCCATAGGATGCTCCACCCATGGATATGCTTGTGGAGGACTAAGCCAGAGTTGATTACAATGTCCTAGCTCACCTTAGAAAGTTTCTAGCTAAGTTAAGCATATACAATGCCCTTGTCTTATCCAAAGAGATGCGGGAATCTCTAATCAAGGCCTTACTTGATCTAGAGATATGCTTAGCTCAGTTGACCACTATTAAAGAGGAGGCATGCTAGTTGAAAGACATCTTAGGAGTTACATTCAATGATGAAGACTTACTCCAAGGGACGGCCGAGCACAACCACCTCTTTACATTATATGTTTTGAGTTGAAATTTAATAAGATTACTAAGGCTTATAATCCACACAAATGTTGTGGGAATGCCTAAGAGGTGAGGATTTATGCTCATAGCCCAAAGAAATAGCCACCTGGATCCTAAATCTGAGCTTTAGTACACACTAAAGCATGACCTAAATCTAAGCGACAGTGGACATAAGGGTTTACCTCACAGAGAGAATAAATTGTCTAAAACCCACTTATCTAACTTGGATTATGCTTAAGGATTTAAGCAACCTACAAAAATAACATTCACATTTATTTTTAAGCATCCCTTAAGCATAATCCCTACAAAACATGATTAGGCTAATATTGGTCTATCATCTAGTCTATGAAGCATACACCCTAACATCCAATCTAAAATAATACATCATAAACAAAACATACATCATCATACACCATCCTAACTTAAAGCTAGAAGTGGTGGCTTAATTTATTAAAGGCTTGTGTGGTAAGTCTTGTTAGGCATTAGTGTTGTATTTTCTAAGTGTTGAAGGATTCAATTTAACATGAAAGGTTGATTTCACTTGAAGTAGTTTAATTGATTTGAGAATTTTAATTTATGTTTTCTTTTATTTCATTTAATTACACAACTAAGTGTTATAAAAGAGGAAAAAAGGATTGCCCTCTTTCATCCCTACCTTAAGTCACTTTCTAAAGTATATTAATTTGATTTAGTTCTCTTTAGTGAATGGATTATTAAATGATTTAATTAATCCTAAGTTTAGGTTCACTTAAAATAATCCTATTCAAAATAAAAGGCATCTTAAGATTAATTTAATTGAATTACTACCACATGACACATATTAAATCATTCCTTTCCATCACATGTAACATGCATATGATTTAATCCTAAGTGTATCTATACATGTAACATATTTTAGCACACTTAAATGATGAATGTATGTGTATGTTTAGAATTTATATTTTAATTGATTGAATTATTTAAACATATTAATTTAAAACTTTATCCAAATTCTTATACAAAAAGGACATAAGAATGAAATTAAATAGGCATGTGCCATTGTTAAATCAGGGAAGTAAGGTAATCAAATGACCTCCTTGGAGCTAGCTAAAGCCTCATATTCTCAAGATGTCTAAACTATATACCCATTTGCATTCAAACATATGTAAATTCATATACATGAACATAGGAAGTAGGCTCCAAATCATATGGCTAATTAATTCAACCACTTAGTCAATTATGAATGCATGCAATTTTAATGTAAAATGGGATTTTCATTCACTAATCACATATACATATACATGTACAAAGATATAGGCAAGTACATGTCAATGTTAAACTAGAAGTGAGGTAATCAAATGACCTCCTTGGGGCTAACTAAAGCCTCATATTCGGATGTCCGACTATATACTTGCTTTTCTTTGACACACATGGATGTATACATAAATGAGGGAAAGAAAATCATACAAAGATTGTATATTTTGTTTGATTGAATCATTTATATATATATATGAATTAAAGCTCTATCCAAATTCTAATGTTGAAATACATACAAATGAAATCAAATGGGTATGTGTCATTGTTAAACTTGGGAGGTAATCAAATGACCTCCTTGGGGCTAGCTAAAGCCTCTTCCGGATGTCAGGCTATATATCCATTACCATTCAATCTTATATAAATCAACACATGAATAGGAAAGAGAACTCAACATTCATACACTTAAGCTATAAGAACATGCATTTCTTATGTATTTATAACTAGCATAACATATTATTATTCATTTATAAGCTTTTGAAAAATATATTTGGATTTAATAGTGATAATAGCCACACATATATTAAATTAAATCAACACATGCAAGCTTACATAAAAGAAAATCCATTTTATTTTACTTGATTTTGAAAAGATGGATGCATGAATTCAAATGACATCAAATTTAACATGATTGGAAGAGGACAATCAAATATAAGCATGTGATTCATTCAACCAAACTAGTTCTTAAGGACATTCAAATCAAATAAGATTATTTAAAGCAAACCAAAGCTTCTTTATTAATTAAGTTATGGATTTGATTTGATTTAAGAGGAAAAGATAAATCATCACTTGTTTTTTAAACCCATTTCCACATTAGTGATTTGATTTAATTTAAGAAAATGTAATTAAGTTGATTTTATGGGTTAATTAAGTTTAACTCTTAGTTAGATGAATTAATTACCCTTACTTATGTCACCTCAAAGTAATTAATTAAATAATTACAAGCCAACATGATATGTATGAAAAATAAACTTTCAATGATCTTACGAAATAAAAGGGGTCTAATGCATTTGGCTCATTATTAATAGTTAATCATATTAATGGACTTAATTAATTACTCTTTTGGTTTTCCCACACATGTGGACTAACCATAATTTCATTAAACTCCTTAGGTTATTAAACACCTAAAGATCTACCCCATGATTTAATTAATTAAGGTCTGATGTGATTATGATTTCAATTTGATTAAGTGATTTAATTAATTAGTTAAATCTTAATTAATTTAATTTTAAAAAAAGGGTGAAATGAACTTAGGGAAAGGGGTCCCAACCTTATTCCTTAGTTCACTTTTTGTTAAACAATGATTAAAAACATAATTATCCAATTTATGACTATTCATGGGTTTAATTAATGATTAATTAACTTAAAAGAGTAGTTAAGGTTTAATTAGTCAATTTTCTAATTAAGTGAGCAATAAATCCCAAGAAAATCATGGGAGGTAGAGGTCATCCCATTAAATTAACCCACAAAATTAGGGATTAATTACTCAAGTAATTAAGGAGTAATTAAGCTAATAAATTTTATAATTAAACATTAATTAAACCTTAATTACTATTCAAAATTAGTTAAGATCATGTTTAATTAATTCTCCTTAGAAATACCTTTAAAATGAGTATTTATTTGCATTTTTTAATTTATGTATGATTTTATGATTTTTTTAGAAGTTTATTAAAAATGATTAATTAAGTCTAATTAAAGCCTAATCCTGTTGGTGTCATGTGGTACGCTGATGCGGTGCACTTTCCACATTACACCGTGGGATTGGCTACTTAAAACTTATCTGACTCAGCACCTACGTCAAGGCAGTGAATGCACTTTCTCGTCTTGATCAAGATCAGATGGCTATGATTAATCCCACAGCTTAATAGGATTAAATCAGATCAATCTTGCCGATCTAATCATGACCATCCATTTTGATCATGTAGAATGGATAGTGCATAATCTAACATCACGTGAGTGAGGGAGAATGTGTCTCCCGTGCTCACTTGAGCTTACCGAACTTGGATCAACTCAAAAGGATCCCACACCTTCACAACATCGATAGGGGATGTAACGATCAAGATCATACGAGATGCAAGTTTTCTTCAAAACCTCCAACCCATTTTTTCTAAGGATCAATTTTGGAAGCATACATCATTAGCTCAAGACCGTGGCTCAAAATTAAAGAAGATTCATCTAGTAGAGATGAAGCCTTATTGAAAAGTAATTGGATCAATTCCATGATGTTCATTGAAGGCCAACGATGATTTAGAGCTTCTTTGATCAAGTCCCACCTCCAGTGCTCGAAGCTTGGGAGATGATTCATTCTTGCTCAATGAGGCCTAGAAGGTGCAAGCAAAGTTAATTTGAGTTTAATGGAGAAATAGGAAGTTAGGTTAGAATGGGAGTGTCTATTTTTTGAGGCAGAATGGCATTTTTGATCAAGGAAGCGAGCTTGAGCTTAGGGCTAGCTCATCTTGGTAGCTAGGGCTATGAGGAATGATTTTGGTGTGTGTTTGAGTGGAAATGAGGGGTGTATACCTCCATCTGTCGGTTAGGATCGGGTTTGGCTTCTAGAGGTCATCCCATCTCGAGGAGTCGTGGGTGGAGGGAGGTGAGTTGGCTCGGTTGATTGAAGGTGTGGAGGTGGTTGCCAAGGAGGAGTCATGGGTTTCTGATGGGTTTCAAATGCTCCAATGGGGAGGGTGAGGTGATTTCACCTCCCATTGGTCATGGTATAACCACCCATGGGTTAGGTTGGCGTGTCTTAGGTTAGGTGGACCATTGGGAGAGTACCAAGTGGCCAAGGAATGGAAATGACCACTTACATGGGTGATTTATCTCATGTGATGCCCTTGACCTAAGAGTAGAATGATCATTTTACATTGGATTTGATTTGGGATTTGAAATGAGCCAAAAGTGGGTTAGCCAAATTTCAAGTCAATTGGAGTTGATTTGTTTAGGTTTGGCTCAATTTGAGTCATTTTGGTCAAATTGGGTTAGGTTGGGTAAAGTTGACCAATTGGTCAACTTGGGTCGAACCAAGGGTTGAGTCAAGTTCATATGATCATTTGGGATGTTATGGTTCAATTAGTTTTGTTTAGTTTGGCTTAGATTTTATTTTGGCTCATTAGAATTCATTGGGTCAAATGGGTTAAGTTGACCAATTTGACCAAATTGGCCAAATTGTCTTGGGTTGGGTGTTGGTTTGGGTTTAGTTTACCAATTAAAGATGATTGTAGGCTTTGGTTTCAATTAATTTGGATTTGGTTTTAATTTAGGCAAACATTAACCTTTAGGTTAATTTGGCTAAGTAGTCAATTGGGTTGAATTGGGTCCAATCATGGGCTTGGTCAAGTTCAACAATCAATTTGGAATGAACTTGAGCCATTGGTTGCAATCAATTTGGTTTATATTTTGATTTGACCTAATTTGGTCTTTAGGTCAATTTGGGTCAACTTGGGTCAAAAGGTCCAATTGGGTTTGGTTTGACTCAATTGAAGGTCAAGTTAGATTCAAATTTTGATTTTGATTTGGTATGAATCATTAATTTCAAGAGATTTGGCTTAGGTTGAAATTTAGCTAGTTTGGGTTCATATAGGTTAAGGCGTTGACTTGGTTAGATGACCAAGTTGGCTTAGTTTGACCCAATTTGTGATAATTGATCAACCTAGGGTGATCTAATCATGATGGGAGGTTTTGATGGCTTGGTTCAATCAATTTGGGTAGGATTAAAACTTGGCTCAAATAGGTCGAATTTGGCCACTTTGGGTCAAGTGAACCAATTGGGTTTAGTTGGCTTGATTTTGGGTTGAGTTTGATTTAGTTGAGTTTATATAAGGTTTTTATGGGCTTGGTTCAATCCAATTTGGGTAGTATTAAAACTTTGCTCAAATAGGTCAAATTGGCCACTTTGGGTCAAGTGAACCAATTGGGTTTAGTTGATTTTGGTTGAGTTTGATTTAGTTGAGTTTATATATGGATTTGGGGATATATAAATTCAATTACAATTTTCTTAGGTTCAAATGAGTTTTGGTTCATTTGAACATTTCAAGTTAAGTTGGGTTTGACTTAGGTTGATTTTGGTTTGGCTTGATGATTGTAGATTTCATTTATATTTGTGAATGATTGAAGCTATGATTGATTCATGAGAAAATCAATTGAATATTGGGTTTTGGAATGAAGGAATTTGGCTAAGTCCATGGAGTTGGGTCATGTGGCTTAGGTTTGGATTTTGATTTGGTTTGATTTAGTTTTGATGATTTAAATGTATATTTCATTTAAATTTGTGAAGATGATTGAAAATATTATTGATTTGAGAAAATCAATTGAGTTTGACTTGATTTGGATTAAGATTTGGCTATGTCCTTGGGTGGAAAACCTTCTTATTTATACAAAATATGTCCATACTAAGTACACTATCCATATAGACATAGAATCTAGTTCATAGGATGAGTTTTAAATGGTTAGCACACCAAGCTCTTCTCTTAGATTCCTTTGGAGGTGACACTTGAGCCAGATAGCGATGAAGACCGGGCTCCAAAGCAAAGCATAAGTGTATCCAAGTCTATATGCGAATAGTTAGGCATCGGTTGGGAACCTTAGCTCTAACCCTACTTTCCTCTCAAAAAGCTAAGGGTTTGGTAGTTAAAATCCCTAAGTCATCCACAGTGTGAAGACTTCAGAGGTTCTTTCTAGGAGCATCATCCTCAAGTCAAGAAGTTGATGTAGAACTTGGGATGATTCATATAAAGATTTAATAGAATTGCCTTTTGATTGGTACTTGCCTTGTGTTCATAATTTTGCAAAGAAAGGTTTAATCCACATACTTGGTCAAAGCACAAGTCGGACTACTTTGAAAGAATATGGAAGAACAAATGCAAAAGCTCTCAATCAAGGTGGGACTAGGATTGATAGTGGGTCCAAGTCGATGATGATGATTGCTTGGTCATCACCAATCATTTGGAATTTGATAAGTTCTTTTCAAATCATATTAACTCATATGAGAGTCTATGCTTAAAATTTTAGTTGATCTAGATGATTTTGAAGTTAAAGGTGCACCACCGAGTTCAAGAAGAGATCAAGTCAACCATTGATGAGCTCAAGGAAATCAACTTAGAATAGAGGAAGATCCCACGACATCATGTTCTTTGTTGAATGAAATGTAAACCAATGACTTAGGCTATTAATTGAGTTTAAGTACAACTTTGCATTGAGTTATGAAGAGATGCGGATTGGCTCCTAGTCCATAAACTAGCAATAGAGCCTACTACTAAACCTATTAATCAAGCTTCTAGATGCATGCGATTAGACATAGAACAATAGGTCATTTTTGAAGTCAAGAAAGTGATCGATGCGGCATCATCCAAAGAAAAATACCTTACTTGGTTAGTGTCATCCTTGTTAAGAAAAGAATCAAATTCACATATGCATCAATTTTAGGATTTAAATAAGGCCTACGTTGCCATTGTCCCAATTAAGAAAAAAATTGCCAAATTCACATATGCATCAATTTTAAGGATTTAATTAAGGCATGTCCAAAAATAAATTTCCATTACCAATCCCAAAGCTGATTGTGGACATTGCCTCATCTCATGCAGTCTTCTCTTTCATGGATGGCTCATTTAGATATAACCAAATAAAGATGGCCCGAAGATGAAAGAAACACTGCTTTTAGAACCCCGATCAAAATCTGTTGCTATAAGGTCATGCCTTTTAGCCTTAAAAATGATGGTGCTACATTCCAGTGGGCTATGACTCAAATCTTTGATGAACTCATTCATCATCAAGTCGAGTGCTATGTCGATGATCTCATGGTCAAAAGTATAGAAAAGGAAGACCATCTCTTTGACTTGATAGTAGTTTTCAAACAGTTAAGATAATTTAACCTCGAAATGAATCCCCTGAAGTGTGCACTTAGAGTAGCTTCAAGGAAATTCCCTTAGTTTGTTATTTGACACTACAAAATAAAAATCAATCTGAAAAAGATCAAGACAATATTAGAAATGCCACCACCTAAAAGTTTAACTCAATTCAGATCATTCCAAGGGCGGTTGGTGTATCTAAGATGCTTTATATCCAACCTACTAGGAAGATGTCAGTCATTCTTAGCACTTGTCAAAAAGGACACCAAGTTCAAGTAGGATGACAAGTGTGAGCACACCTTCAAAGACAACAAGCATTACCTGATAACGCCTTCAGTTCTAACAACCCCTATCCCAAGAAATCTACTCATACTTTACACTACTGCATTAGATGACTCCCTTGGTGCTTCATTGGTCCAAGCTAATGATGAAGGGAATAAAAATGCACTCTACTTCCTCAGCCATCATCTAATCCCTATTGAGGTTAATTATTCACCCATTAAGAAGCATTGCCTAGCTTTAATCTTTACATCCCAAAAGCTACACACTACATTTTTTCCTCATAAGGTGAACTTAATCTCTAGGATCAATCCACTATATATCTCATGACACAATGCTATCGGTTGGCATGATGGTCCATGATCCTCTCACAATTTGACACTACCTTCGTACCCCTCCATGCGAAGAAAGGATAAATGCTATGGGATTTCTTAGTATCATGCCAACTTCTTCCTAACTCTCTGCTTAATGATGGTCTCCCCGATGAACAAATCATGAACGAGGGGATACTAGCATTCACTACTGGGAGATGTACTTCTATAGTGCGGCTCTCAAAGGAGAAGAATCTCTACTATTCTAGAAAGGCGGTAGGAATAGTTCTCTTAACTCTGGACCACCATGATGAGATTCTCTCATATCATCCGTCAATCCTTGCACCAATGAATGAGATGAATTTGCTCTGCCATCTAGAGTTAGCTTACTCTAAGCATCTAGAAAATCAACATCTTTGGGTATTCTTAGCTAGTTATTAACCATATCATTGGGTCCTATAAGGTTATAAAGCCCAAGCTCCATCTCTACCATAAGTTCACCATGTAGTTGTTAGCCCAAATCCCAGAGGTTACCATTTATAAGATTCCTCAAGAAGATAATGCCATAGCGTATGCTTTAGCCAAGTTTGCCAAGGAGTTGGCATGTCCATCTCAATAAAGGTCCAAAATAGACAAGTCTTACTCCTTATTTATATTGAACTCATCAAAAAGTACTTTCTTAAAGGGGAGGTTGCCATTACCAAGAAGGGCGAGGACTTAGATTGGATGCAACCATTCATAGATTACCTAAATAAAGGAAAACTACCTTAAGAAAAGTCTAGCTTAGTAGATGAAGCAAAGAGCACTTTCCTATGCTCTTGTGGATGGTGTCTTATACTTGGTCTTTCATTCATATATGGTTACATTATTTAAAAAGCTTAAGATCATGACCAAATCGATTTTGTGGAGCCAAACTGTTATGAAAGCCAAGATGAAGAGACTAGGATACTATTGGCCATCGATGATCAAAGATTTCATGGATATTAGGTGATGCCACCAATGTCAAATACATGGTGTGGTCTACAACCACCCAACATTCTATATCTACATTGGCCTCATGGCCATTCGAGTGTTGGGGTACCGATATAGTGGGTGATTGATCCTCCTTCTTCCAACAGTTCATCTTAGTTGCTACGACTACTTTTGAATGGATGAAGGCATTTCTCAAAAGGTCACACACATGTGTAGTTTTTAGGAACTATATCGTATAAAATTTCAGTGTTCCTTGATGAATTATGTCTTATAATGGTATTGCATTCAAGAGCACCAAGATCAAGAACTTTTCTCATAGACATAGCATAAATAGGAGATATTATACTATCAACTAAAAATGGCTTAGCGAAGCCTTCAAGAAAACTCTCATCTAAATAGAAGATACTCAACAATAGCGATAGGGGCATGAGCAGTTAGTTGAAGCCTTATGGACCTACCACACCACATATAGAACTCTAACTCAGTCTACTTTTTCCTCCTTGGTGTATGGGTCCGAAGCCTTTCTACCATTATAAGTTCAACTCCCATCACTAAGGATAGTTGTGGGTAGTAAGATCATAACAGAGTAGAACTCAAAGTTGCGGTTAAAAGAGCTCGAATGTTTGGAGGGAGAGATACTGCGGGCTACTTGAGTTGAGATAATGCCGACACTCACTTTCGTAGGCTGCTCTAGGTAAGTCGGCGTGCTACCCTGCTAGTTTGTCATCTAGTGGTCTTCTTGCTTTGGAGGGATGTAAGTCTGTATGTTTTCCTTCACTTACTTAGCAGATGAGAGCCTTGTTATTGGTTTGGTAGGCCCCTTACTTAAGCTACCTCATGTTTGCTTCTTTAAGAGGATGGTGCCTATGCTTTCTTCTTGTATTATTTCATGCACCGATTGAAGTATATTTGAGGTTTGGGATAAGTCCCTTAGCAGCTCCTTCCCTCTTGACTACTTCAAGTATGGGTCTAGTCCTTCCTGGGCTCCCCGCTTTAGTCTAGGTCGATAGATCTATCCCAGATGATGATAGACTATCCCAATGATCAATTTTGCTTGGAAAGTTGTAAGCTACATGCTTTCTTTTAAGGTTGATCATTGCACACTGATGGGCACCTTAGGTTGGTTGGTTCTCACTATGCTAATGGATACACCACTCATGATGACAGATACACCATAGGTTGGTTGGTTCTTGCACCTTAGGATACACCACTTATGAAAGATGTATGTTTACTATGCTTTCTTCTAGAGTTGGCCACTATACACCTATAGGTTTTCTTTTTCATGGCTCACGATAACGCCCCTAGCCTCCCCATGCACTATATTTGGGTTACATCCTTTGTGACCATATTTAGACATTACCTAGGTTGTTATTGCATTGGACAGTTTCTCTTTTCTAATAACCACTCCTGTGGTTGGAGAATCAGTCTTGTGGATGTTTAGATTCTCCCTCAGTCTAGTAAATCTGAGATATGTTAAAGTTAACATAGCCCATTCTTAGTGTTGTCCCTCGTACACCAACAGGGTCCATAAAAACATCTAAACAAAAAATATATATATTTATTCACTTGTGGATTAGGAGGACACCCCCTAGTGGTACTTTTTCTCTAATAAGTATCCTATCTTTAGGACAGTGTGAATAAAACACACTATAAGAATTGTCTGACTACTCTTGATTTGATATATGTCCCCAAAGCA
>JAKCPB010001452.1:0-98161 GCA_021442155.1 Cymbidium sinense | reverse complement strand
TTAGTTTAGGCTAAAGGAAGCAATAGTATTTTTTTTCCATTTGTTAAAATGTAAAAGGAATACTAAAGATTTTTTTGGTATTGTTCAATTTGACCCATTGCTCTTGGCTCATTGATTTGACCTACAAAGGTTGGTCAAATCAAGTAGGTATGAATTAGAGTATTAATGTGGACCTCATCCTATAGCTTCATGTTAAGTTTGAGTGGAATATTTCACTATTTGGTTATTCAATTTTACTTCTAAAGTAAAACATGCTAATTTAAGATCAGTTTGGACACATGGTTCAATGTATTTGATTGACCCACATGGAGTGGTCAAATCAACTTCCCAACAAGATATTTTGGCATATTCTTGGTCATAATGATGCTCAAGAGTTTAATTTATTATAAAAACTAGGTTGGTCTAGTTGAAGCCCTAAGTGGCATGTTGATGTTATTGAGTTAAAGTTATTATCATGACTTTTGGACTTGGGCCAACTAAAATATGGAAATTTTATGAGATATAAAGCAAAATGGCTTGATTCAATCTAGGCTTATTAATTTGATGTTTAATGTCATTAATGTAAAACCTTATTTTGGTTAAATTGAATCAAAGAGGGCTAATTGGTTTAGCTTAATAAAATTAGACCCACCAATAAACCTAAATTGTTCATTTAAATATAAATGAATTTTCTTGGATAATTTGTGGTTAATCTCATAATAAACCTTAAAGTAGACCTAAATTTGACCCTTTAGTGACTTTATGACTTATTGTCATTTAAGGTTTACGTCATACACTTTAATGGTCCAAAATTTGATAATAAATATTTTAAAATAAAATTTAATGATTAGTGCTCATAAGGTTAACAAAGAAAGGCATCTACCTATGGGTTTAAATAGGATGGAGGTAGATGAGTTCCTTTGACTAAACTCTAAGTCAAATCTTTAATTATGTACTTATGGGTTTAAGATAATTAAGTTTTCTATGTTGGTTTTTTGAGAAGGATTTAGAGTTTAGCCATACTTACATTTTTGATGTGAACAAATAGCAAGTATTAGTCCTTTTTATAAAAAAAAATGTGCATATTCAAGTTTTGTCTATTAAATGGATTTAAATAAAGCCCATCCTAATGTTAAATTTCATTTAATAATATCTAAAAATTTGATGGACTTTTTCCAACTCATTCAATGTTCTTCTTCGTGGATGGTCTATTAATATAATCAAATCAATATAGCACTTGAGAATGAATGTTATACAAACTTTAGAGCTCAATAAACACTTATTATTAAAATGTTATGCCCTTTAGATAAAAAAAAAATGCAAGTCTACCTATCAACAAGCAGTAATCACTCAATTTTTTTTGATGAGTTATTACATCATAGATAGAATGTTACATGGATGATATTGTTGAAAAAAACAAGGCTATTGAAATCATGTAGCTAATCTTCAAATTATTTTAGAAGTATGAATTAAAAATGAATCTCTTCAAATATGCTTTTGAAATTTTGTTAGGTGAAACTTTGAAATTCATTACACATTACAATGGTATTGAAATAGATTCTACCATGAGTAAGGAAACTTTAGAAATTGAACCTCCAAAAGTTTTACCTAATTAGATCTTTGTAAGAAAGACTTGAATTTTTAAAGAGGTTCATTTCTAATTTATCAAGTTGATGTCAACCATTTGTTGCTAACTAAAAAAATGTTCAATTTTATTGAGAGGAATGTTGTCAGATGTCTTTGATTACATCAATATATAATTATTATAATTACAAATATTGACATCTCCAATACTAAAAAAATTTGTTGCCCAAGATAATGAATATGGCAATAAAATTACTTCATATTAGTTATTGATTTGTTCTTATTAAGATAAAATATATGCCTAAAGAGAAGCACTACTAAAATTAAACTTTGTAGTTTTGGTGTGAAGGCATTAAACTAACTAATGAATTGTTGAACTTAGATAAAGAGGCTATCAATATCATGGTTGAAAATTAACAGATGTTATCTCATGAACAAACCTACTTCTCAATTATTCCACTTTATAAGAAAATGACTAGAGACATATATTCATTGAATAACTCATTATGTAATCCTCCTTTAAAATAATACATTACCCTCTTAAATTTATAGGAGAGCATTATAATATACAATTATAAATGAAGTTTATAGGGACAACCATTTGACCAAATGTGGCTTTGATGTGTAAATAAAGAAGAAGCTCAAAAGCTCATTATTAAAGTCCATTGTTGATCTCATTTTAAGCAAGGCTAACACCCATCCTTTTTTTTTTACTTAGGATCTCAATCCTATATTAAGAATCTCCTCACCTAGACACTTATGATACTTCATTAGTAATTAAGTGAGTATCGCTTAGAACCCAAAAATAAAATGGATAAAAATAAAAAATAAAAGTAGAATAAAATAAAATGAAATTAAGAACTTAAATCTAAACTAAAACTAAATAGAGACAAAACCTATAAATTAAACTTAAATCAAGCTTATGGCTAGAATTAACCTAGCCCAAATTTTTTAAGTGAACTATTGCTCTAAATTCAATGAAATTGAACAAAACTCAAAGATGAGACATAATTAAAAAAAATCTAAATTCAATTAACTCCTAAGTAGGTTAATTTAGTTCATTAACCCAACACAATTAAGCCCTATTTGACCCAAATTCAAACTTTATTAAATAGAAAATTAAATTAAATTAGAATTTAAGTTGGATAATTACCCCATTAAGATCAAGTTAAATCAAATCAAAATCAAGTCAAATTAAACTATCATAATTGGATTAAATCATCATAATAACTAAACCCATATGAAATTGAATCAAGGCCTAATTTGGCAAAATTGGCCAAATTCTATTAAGATAAAACAAAATTAAATTGAAATTAAACCAAATTATACATTTCAAATCACTTTAAGTATAAAATTGGACAATCCATCTTTCCATTGGTCTAATTTGACTAATTTGGTCAATAAACACAAGTGAACCCAAATTGAATAAATCAAGCCATTTTGGGCTAATCCAAAATAAACATAAATCAATTAATCAACTAAACTAGGTTACTTCAAAGAACTCTTTAGACATAAATTTTTTTTTATAAAGGAAGTTTCATTGATCACTTAAAATATACAAGTAATTCAAAATAGTTCTAAAGAAGAGAAGTGTTACAAAAATCTAGATCTAATGTAAAGTAAGTTGATGTTGTCATTATGCATAAGGATGGCTAATTTTGGGTCAATATATTCAGAGATGCAAAAGATTGAGAAATAACTCCTCTTTTGGCCAACATATCAAGATAGTTACCATCTCTCCATATGTGGGAGAAGGAAACATGCACTTTTAGCAAGTTCTTTAAGACTTTGAAATCATTAATAATAAACTAAGGTGTATAATGTTATTTTGTTCTCTAAGTAATTGAATGAAGATCATGGAATATGATTCAATCTAGAATTCAGTGAGATTTAAAGAAAGCAATATTGAGTTCATAAAGGCATGTTGCCACCTCAGTGAAGGGGAGAGAGTGTAGCATAAGGCATAGAAGTGGAGTGAGCATTTACCATCATGTTCCTTAAAGAGTCCACCAATTCTAGCTTTTCTATTTTAGTATCAAAGCTCCCATCAATATTTATTTTAATAATAACATGAGATGGATTTTTTAGTATATGATTTCTTATCCCTATTTGGTGTTGTCTTCACACAATCCTAATGTATCCATTAAATGTCCTATTATAGATTCTCTTCACATGACCCTATTTGGTGTCATTGTGCTTCTTCTCATTTTTGGCCATCCATTTGGACCATAGGATAATCAAAGGGGTGATCAACATGATATTTACACTCCAGATATCCTTTGTTTGCTAGCTTTTGATTAGATCTTATATTGATTTTACTTTGGAATTCATGTCAACTTGTAATAGGTCCTCAAATGCTCTCCATATTTAGTTGCTAAAGCTGCAATGTAAGAAGCAATGTGGTATACACTCTGCATATTCCTTGCATAATAAACATATTGATGGCATTCATAATTATTTAAGCTTGAGTATGTCATCCATTGGATTAAAACTGTGAAATAGTCTACAATACAAAAATAAAATAAATGGTTTGATGGTTGGGTTCCATATTGCATGTCCCCATGGAATTTTTTTATTTCCTTTCCACCAGCTGCCATAGATAGTTTTGGAGATGGATGAGGCTTTAGATTGACCTTTTATAATCTTTCGTGTTACTTTCTATTGGAAAAGTGTTGATTTCCTTACATGTACCCAATGGGAGGTGCTCTTTCAATTTTGTTACATTCCAGTTTAGCGTATTCCATAATTTTAAATTTTGTTGTGATTGTTGTGGTCTTTCTTTTCCAATTGGAAAGTGCCCCTTCTTCTAGTGATCATTCTAGAAATTTATGTTTCCATCTCTCATGTCCCAAAATCAAATTTTAGCCTCTTCTCTTCTACATCATATGCTTCCATGTTGAGGAGTCGATTTCTTGTTTAATGATCATTAAGTGAGTTTGTTGGAAAAAATTTTATGCATTCAACCTAGATGGAGTTTTCTCTCAAAATTTGATCAATAGCTTGATGGTATTGCATCTAATATTGTGCTATTATTTTGAATTCCAAGCCACCATTATAGATCAATTTATTCCAAGCCCAATGCATTGATTTGTACTTTTAGCTCTAAATGCATATATTGGGCATCCTTTCTATTTTTTTTTGAGTGTTTTTGGGATTTGTAGTACTTGAGTGACTTACAATGGAATTGAGTGGGCGATACTTTCCACCAAAGTGATCCTTCCATCGAATAAAAGGAAAGAGTTCTCTCATGAGTTTAATTTGTTTGGTATTTTATCTATGAGCTCATAGAAAAGGGAAGGCATGAGTCTTTCTTTGTATAGTTTGATGCCAAGGTAAGTAAAAGGAGTAGTGGAATGAATGAAGCATTCCTTTTCGATCATTTCATTTTGTTTTTGGTAATTCATTTAATTTCACAAAGAAACATTTGTTAGCATTTAGATCCATACCGATAGTTTTGTGAATCTTTTTGATTGCCATTTTTGTGTTGATGAATTTTTGCTTTATTAAAAGAGTAATAGAGCAACTACAAAGGCCAAGTGTGTGATCTTAAGGCTGTGGTGTGAAATCTGATCTCCTTGTGGATGTAGCCTCCTTATGTAGTTGATTTGAGAGGAGTTTCAAAGCTAATATAAAGAGGGATGGGGAGAGTGGCTCACCTTGCTTAACCCTCTACTAGCTTGGAAGAATCCATGTGATTTTCAATTAAGGAAGATTTTATAATGGTTGTTCTCAAATATCCTTTGAATTAGGTTGTAAAATTCATTTGAAAAAACTCTTTTTTAAGTGTTATGAGGATGAAGCTCTAGCTAATAGTATCAAAAGCTTTTTTGAGATTGATTTTCATGATCACATTACCTCCTTTTCCTTTTTTTTATCAATGTCCTTGATGAGATCTTATGCAAGAAGTATATTGTCAATTATATTCCTTCCTTTCATGGATGCTACTTGATTTGGGGAGATAAGGAATGAGAAAAAATTTTCAATTATATTTGCAATGATCTTACTAATAAGTTTGTATATGATAGGAGTTAGATAGATAGGCATGAATTTGTCCCAAGTATGATTATCTCTTTCTTTTGGAATTAAGAATACAGGTGAAGAAAAATTATTACTTTTGTATCCTCTAAAGAAAGCTATAGCAACAATAACTTCAATTCTCATATGCATAACCTTTGATAGAAAGAGCAAAAAAACCATCCAGTCTAACTGCTTTGTAACCATCCATTGAATTGAGTGCATTCAAAATTTCTTCTTCCAAATAGACTAAGATAAGTTCTTCATTGTTGATTGATTCTTTTCAATCATAAAGAAGTTTTGGTTTGGTTGGTTGTTGTTTGTTGATGGTTTGGTTGAGTAAGCTTGAGAAATAGTTCATACAATCCTCAATAATAATATCTTGGTTATGAATCCATCTTCTATATATATCTTTTATTTTATACATTTTTCTTCTCATTTTTTTAATGGAAGTGGAAGTATTTAAAGTTCTTCTCTCATTGGATGAAAATGTTTGATGAGGCTTTTTGTCTAAGATTGTCTTCTTCTCTATCAATGCACAATTGAAAGTTTATCTAAAGTTGCTCTAACTAAGTTTTAAGTTCATGTGTATCTTGTGTATCCATTTCATCCATATCTTTATCAAGGTTGTTAATCTTGTTCTTAGTGGATTTGATTAGATTATGAATGTTACCAAATACCTCTACATTTCATTTTTTATGAGCTTGAATAGTTGCTTTATGTGACCATAATTTGATCCAAGGGATTTTATTTTCCAATGCCTAGCATTCATATATTGTTAAAGTCGATGCATTATCCACATATTATAGAACTTAAAGGATGGTGGTTCTATTTGGAGATAAGGCTAAAACTTACTAGAAGTGGGTGTGATTGAAATTGCTAGGTGTTGTACCTGTGGAAAAGTATGAGTTACATTTCGAGTTTACAAGAATTATATCAAGTCCTTCAAAAGGCTTTCCCTTATCCGAAATGACCACTACAACCATCACAAATTGGTTATATTCTTCAATGTATTCAACAAATTTGAGATAATTAATAGGTTAGGTTATCTCCTTTCTTCTCAACTAGGCTAGCAATCATATCAGATCTCCTCCAATCATCCAAGGCCATGTGTCGTGATGTGTTTTACATCTTTCCAAAGTTCTTTCCTATATCTCATGATGGTAGCATATATTACACTTACATTTATATATTGAATGTAGATATGAAGATATTGGTTGGTATCAAAGAGAACTTGGATATGAAATCTTGATTTCTAGAATAGCGACTTGTTACTTACATTTGAATGAATGTAGAGAACTATTCTTTTGATTTTGGGAAAGTTGTGAGTGCTAACTATTGATTCTGAAATAGAAAGGTGTTCAAGGTTATTGTGTCTTACAAGATTTTGGAGTCTATTAGCATTAGCCTTGTCAATACCTCTAATATTCCATATCAAGAGATTCAACATGAGGGAGGAGGTTTGCCCCTAGAGGGTCATTTGGATGACCCTTCTCCAAATGACTATTCTTATCATTTGATATTAACTTCTAGAAAGCTTTTAGTTCTTCAATGCTTTTACCTTTTATTCTTGTGGATTTTCCATTCCTCCATGGCTATATTAAGTATATTATCATAATGTTCTTCCTCTAATTTCTCTCTTTGTGAGTTTAATTCTTCTTCCTTCTCACGGTCAAGGCTAAAGTTATCAACTATTGGCTTGTTTTGTTCTCAAATATTTTGGTGCATTAGATCGATGTAGTTTGTTTAGTGATGCCAATTGTAGAACCTATCTTAACCATGGATGCTTGTACTCATTGGTGTAATTGATGGTAGAATTCAATAGGTTATTCATACTTTTTGTTCACTATAAACTAGAATTATAGGTAAGTGATGTGTTGGCTAGTGGAATTCCATCTTCATTGAAGGTCTCATTAAAGCGATTTATGTTTGGTTGTTTGAAATGAAAATTTATCTCTTTGATATTGTTGTGTATTAAGTTCTTGATTGGGGGTATTCTCCATGATTTCCCCTAGATTGTTGTAAGGAAGAGCTAAAAATGTGTTACTAGCTTAAATTAGGAAGTTGAGTTAACCCAAGACAATGACCTTTGTTCAAACACCAAATTAGACTTTGAAAGGATAAATTCTAGCCATTTCTTTGCACATGAGCTATTGTTTTTAGCATTAAAAGAAATGAAAGAAAGTCATGGAAAGAGAATGGAAAATAAGGAAAAGATACAAACTTCCAAAACCAAAATCCCTTCACATCTCCTTTTATCACTCCATTTACTTGACTTTGGGGTGATCTAACTCAACCAACTCACTCAATGAATCCCAAGCCAATCCCAACTAGTTGTCCACCACCCAAATCATTATTAATGGTGCTTTTAGCCACCATTAAAGGGAGAAGAAGAGAATCTTAAGCTCTCCTTTGGCATCTACACCTTCACTATCACCTAAGTTAAACTAAACCTTCCCCTTATTTTTCACACACAAAACACAAAATTAATTCAACATTATTGGTGGTGACACTTTGTAGTTGGAGCAATTCGAGAAGGAGACAAGCAGCAAATAAATCCAAAGGTTCATCTCAACTTAAAGAATGATTTTAAATTGAAAATCATTTAACATTGAGTGAGATAAATTTTAAATCTAATAGTCAAACTCTAGGTATTGGAGTTTGTGAATAAAGTTCTCACAAAACTAAGAAATAACCTTAGATCCCACTCTTTCAATTTTAGTGATTTCGTAAAATGGAATTTTTTGGGAGATTAATAGAAAACCACCATTACGGAAAAATTTGTCACCCCTCCCTTAGTTCTCATTGAAAGGTCATCAAATCTATTTCCTTCCCAGTCCATGTTAGCTCCACATCGTCAAATCATAAATTGATAGATATAAATGAAACCCAATCAACTTTGACTAGTTTAAGGAAAAAATAGGGGATTTTGGATTTAAAATGTAGAATAATCTAATGAACTTAAAATCTTCAAATTTTGTTGGGTATTTTGGGACTAGTTTATATATTATCAAAAAGATAATTCTTTAATTCATCCCAAAATTAATTGATTCTATATTAAAAAATATTAAGTTTATTGTCTAATTTTGAGTAAATAATTAATTATAATTTCTAATTATATGAACTCAAAAAATTTCAAGTCACAATAATAAATATCAAGAAATATAAAAAAATATTTAAGCTCTCTAAATTAAGTTCTCTCAACTACATTAACTTAGAGATTAATTAAAACTCAATTAAATAACTTAATTTTGCTAAATCTATAAATTTACAAAAAATTAAATAGCTAAAAGAAATACAAATAACTCTCTCTCAATTCACAATCTATTGAGGAATCAAACAAAATTTAAATATAAAAATATTATTAGATATTTTGGCATTAATTTAGAAACTATTAGAAATGATAATTCTTTAATTACTCACAAAATATAAACCCAATTGAACTAAAATTTTTAGGATATATACTTGTTGTAAATATCTACTTTATATATATACATTTCAAGATAATCAAAGCCCTAGTCCAATAGGAATCATTTTTTAGACATCTTAAGGTTAATTAAATTAAATAATTAGTATAAAATTATAAAAATTACAAAAATACATTAGAGTGTCTAAAACATTTTCAATAACATTAGAGACCCTAACAAAATTAATTAAAGACTCCATTTGATTAAATCACAAAATTACTTAATTACGCTTCAGGGCATTAAAATTCAATGAATTGAATTAATTAAGTCAAAAATTTATAAGTTCATAGAAATTCGACAATTAAGCCAAAAAAATATAAATAATTATTTTCTATATTCATATTTAGAGAAAAATTTAACAAAATTAAAAGCTTTAAATTTTATGAAATATTTTGGCTTTAATTTAGATATTATTAATAAAGATAATTTTTAACTTACTCCCAAAATACAAACACAATTGAATTAAAATTTTGAAACTTGTGCAAATATCGATTTACCATAAAGATTTCAAGTTAGTCAAAGCACTAGATTGAGAGTTGTAATTTTTAGATATATTAGAGATATTTAAATAAAATAATTAATATAAAATTCATGAAATCATAAAATACACTAAAATGATTTAAAACATCTTAATAACATTAGAGACTTTTGGGAATTTATTGACTTCATGAGACCTATAAGATTGATTTTGATCATAAAAAATATATGTTCAAATACTACTAATCAAGTTAAATTCAAGTGTATAGAAAAAATTCTTTTATTCCAAGTTCTTCAATCAATTTAGAATGCTAAAGCTATTAGATATGAATTGGGTAGAAATTTTTCTATAAATTACTATATTAATGAAAATGAAAACCTCACTAAGATAAGATAAATGATTCATTCATTTTTAAATTGTTCATTCTAAAATTATTTATATTTTTTTATATCTTAATATTATAATTATTCATTAAGTTATTTATTTTGGATAGTATAAACAAAATGCATAAAATAAGTTCCATTAAATGTGTATTCAAGCAAGATAAATTATGTTTAAACATTATTAAATTATTTCCATGATATTCATAATTTTTATTCACATTTTTACATGAAAATTGAATTATCCTAAAATTATCATTTTTTCTTATTCTCCCTCCTATTATTCTTTCTTCTCCCTCATATTATTATTTTCATCTTAACATTGTTTAGGTCGAATGTTTAATGGATTTTGTGCAATAAAATGTTTGAATTTCATTCAAAAAATTTTCATATAATATTCCCTCATTTTTCATATTTTAAAATTCAATTATTTAAATTTTGGATGTTGAATTATTTTGAATTATTTTTTTTTTGAACTTCTTTATTCATGAAATATACTTGCTAAATCAAATCAAACTTTTTTGTGGAATATTATGAATGGCCCAAGCATGATTTATTATGATTATTTAGAGCTTGATTAATTTATTACAAGTTATTTTAACTTTAAATTCAAACCAGCCTTCTTTTCCAAAATAATTCCTTTTAAATTAACCCATTTTAGGAAAGTATTTAGGGGCTAGTCACTTTATTTTAAATCTAAATAAATTTGTATATTATTTAAAAATTTAATAGATATAATATAATTAGCTTTGATCTTAATTGATTCATGGATTAATTTGAGAATTTCCTAATTATAAAAACTCTCTTGGCAAAATTCTTAAGGAAAATTTCCATAGATTTATTTTATTCAAAATCCCTCCTTCATATCAAAATTCTTGGCTAAAATTTCCCATAGGTTTCTCTCTCTTTAGCCATGATTCACATAGAAAACTTTCCACATTAGCTTGAATCAAGTTTTCAAAGGATCCTCTTGCAAATCCCTTGATCGATCCTTATTCATTGATTTGAAATTCAAGTTGTTGCCAATTTAATTTTCCTCTCATTCCCTCATGCCTTGACCAAACCTATACTCCTTTTTTTATTTAAGAGCCTTATTTCAACTTGAAAAAGGTTCCAAAAAGATATTATTCTCTCTTGTCTTCTTGCTCACCTTTCACCACCTTAGCTATCTAAAGATTGATTGGGAAAAGTGAAAGTTTGATGTGTTTCCTCCCTTGACCTAAAGCATCATAGCCTTGCTCTTAAATTTATAAGGTGCTAAGTTCTTATATTTCAATTATTTCTTTTAAAGTTTATAAAGTTATTTAAATTATCTTGTGTTTATTCACTTCATAACCTTTAATTTTTGTTTTTTGAGAAGAAACATAAAAAAGATTACTTTATTTTGTGCTTAGGTACTTGATAATCCTTTGGGTTCTTGTTTGGTTGAAAGCTAACATAAGGAGATGAATTTATTTGGAACTTAATCATTTGATAATCCTTTTGTTTCTTGTTTGGTTAAAAGCTCTTATAAATATTTTTAATTTCCTAGTGCTTAATCATTTGAATATCTATTATTTATCACTATTGCCTAAAGTTTTATATAGGTTGGTCAAATTTGATTGTGTTTAACATCTCATCTCATAAATTATTTTCTTATTTTGGCTTATCCTTATATTTATATATATATATATATATATATATATATATATATATATATATATATATATATATATATATATATTGAGAGTTATTATATCTTTCTTTTTTTTCCTTTTTTTTGCTTGTTGGGTTGTACTTGACTATGAAGGAGATTATTTGTTGTAATCTCATTTTATTTTAATGAATTCCTAGCCTAGGTGGCTAGGCATGGACATAGATCAATTTTGGGGTTTGACCGAACCACATAAAATCTCGTGTTTTTTCTTTCTTTATTTTTACTTTTCTCGTATTTCCTTATCATTTCATTTCACTAAACCATTATTAAGTATGTACATTTTCTAAAATTATTTTAAAACCCAATTCAAGATCTTTTAAAGTTCATTCATAGCAACTTGTACTGTTTACTTGCATTAAATACTTGATTGAAGATTTTATTTCAATTTCAATTTAAAGTTAAAGTGAGCTCTCTTTTTATTAATATTTGATTGCCTTAATATTAGTATAGATTGGGTTGTGAGTGTAAAAATATTTCAAAATTGAGAGTTGGATTTATATCTTTCTTTTTTCATTATCTTGATTTCTTGTTGGGTTGTACTTACAAGTTAAAAAAAGTACATGTTGGGTTGTACTAGCCTATTAAGGAGAGTATGTGTTGGGTTGTACTTGATTGTGAAGGAGATTTCTGGAGTTTGTTGTAATCTCAACTTTATTTTAATGAATTCCTAGCATAGGTGGCTAGGCATGGACATAGATCAGTTTTGGGGTTTGACCGAACCATGTAAAAATCTCTATATTTTTTTCTTTACTTTTCTACACTTTACTTTTCTCGTATTGCCTTTTCATCATTTCATTTCACTAAAGCATTATTATTAAGTATGTAAGTTTTCTAAAATTTATTTCTAAAATCCAATTCAAGATCTTTTAAAGTTCATTCATAGCTTGTACTTACTTGCATTAAATACTTGATTGAAGATTAGATGTAATTTCAATTTAAAGTTAAAGTCGACTCTCTTTCTATTAATATTTCTTTTAATATTAGTATAGATTGGGTTGTGAGTGTAAAATATTTTAAAATTGAGAGTTGGATTTATATCTTTCTTTTTCCTTGTCTTGATTTCTTGTTGGGTTGTACGTTAAACAAGTACATGTTGGGTTGTACTTACCTATTAAGGAGAGTCGTGTTGGGTTGTACTTGACAAGGAGATTACGAGATTTGTTGTAATCTCAACTTTATTTTAATGAATTCCTAAGGTGGCTAGGCATGGAGATTTGGGGTTTTGAAACCACAAAATCTGTGTTTTCTTTCTTTACTTTTTTTACTTTTCTTGTGCCTTTTGTCATTTCATTTCACTAAAGCATTATTATTAAGTATGTAGTTTTCTAAAATTTATTTTAAAACCCAATTCAACCCTCTTGGGTGTTATAGCTAAGTAAAAGAATTTAACCACACCTCTTAGATTTGATTAGATCTTAGTATCATTTAATTTAGAGTTTAATAAAAGGCTAAATTTGAATTACATAATTTAATTAACCTAGAACTTCAAAAGTTCAGACATTAACCATTTAGTCAAAGAAAATGAATGACCCTATATGCATTCACTTTTAAAAGGAATCTAACAAAATTGAAAATCTTAAAATTTTCTAGATGCTTTAGAAATAATTTAAAATTATAAAAATGATAATTTTTTAATTACTCTTAAATTGTATGCTTAATTAGCTTAAAATGTTTATAATAAGTTCATCATATTTGTGTACACTTCCCAAAAAATTCTCATGGAATTTGAGCTATCGAATCAAAAGTTAAGAATTTTAGATTGCATAATGATCAAATTCACTCAATAATTAATTAAAAAAATTCTAAAAATTGTCCAATTTGTACTTTAATGTATATATATACTTTCCTAACATGAAGACACTTAAGAAAAATTATCAAGCACTCTAGTTATTGAAACTCAAAATCACCAACAATAGGATTAATTAGTAATTAATAATTCATTAAATGACCTAGGACATAAAAAAATTCATAATTATGTTAATCTCTAAAAATTTATTAACCCTTCTTTATGCTTAGATAATGGAAAGCTTTGCAATGAAATGAAATATGATTTTTTTGAGTGTAATTGCTTAATTGGGATTTTTCTCATTTATTTAATTAATAATAAGATATATGCCCAAATGCCTTAGAATTTTAAGGTGTATTTTATTTACATTCATACTTTTAATTTTCTCATAATTCATGGCTTATATTTCATGCTTTGTTAAATATTTTATTCTATTTAGGATTAATTGTATTTAATAATTATTAAAGCTTAATAAATCATAAAACTCAGTTTCAGCCTTTCAATCATTTAATAGAGAGGGTCATGGGAGAATAATAGGTTCAATGTGCTCTCCCCGATCATGTTAATTAGGAAATTAAAATCCTTTAATTAATTTAATTATTCTTAAGTTATCTTGTGGCCATATGTTCAATCCTAGAGTTAAGGAGTTGAAGGACATCCTTTATGATATTTAATTAGCTTCTCATTAGCTTGAATGCACACATTTGATTCGTATACTGAGTTATGTCTTAAATACTCAAATGTGGATTTGCATTGCATCCACTACTTTCCAAATATTATAATTATTAAATATCTATGTTAATTTAGAAAGATAAAGATTTTAATCATGTGTATGTTCAATGAAATATTATGGTATATTTTTTTTTGGAAACCATAGGGCTACTAGTTTGAAGGACGTTTTACCTCTCATCTTTGGTATAAAATGACAAGTACCAATGGAAATGAAGAAGTATACATGTATATTTTGTTTTTTTGATACAAATGCAAGCATAGATATGTCATATCTAAATACTTAAATCACTTTAATATAAATATACATGTGTATATATGTAGGTATGTTAGGAATTATCTTTTCTAAAGCTATAATATATATACATAAATGATTTTCAAAAATATATATAAGATACTTTCCAACATAATAAAATTAAAAGATATTTTTAAAGAATGATATTAAATGAGAGGCATAATGAATATCATGAAATTCTTAAGTTATTTTTTAATTCCAAGAAATGATTAATAAGGATTATAACATTTAATTTAATCCTAAAATTAAGATCTAATTAAAATACAACATTTTATTAAATCAACTAAAATTAATAAAATTCATCTATTTGATTTCATTAAGAGTAGGTGTGGGGAAACATTTATGACACCACAAAGATTTTAGGAATTTCTTATTTAGGTAATTAAATGCATCATTAAGGAATAAATATATTATCTTAAAGATAAATATATCCTATAATGGATTTCAAGTACTTAAAAAAACTCTAAGCCTAATGGGTCTTTTAATATTCCATATATTTTTCTCTTGAATTTTAGGAAAAGTAGGACAAGGTTTATTTTATGCCAAGTTCGTAGTTCCTTATAAATAGGGTTTGAACACTGATTTTTATTTTATGGATTTCAAAGCTTGTCTTAAATGGATGTTGAATTTAGAATTTTAATAAGGAATGCTTCAAAAACACTTCCCAATTGGAGTAGGAAATGCTTAGGAAATGCTTATAGATAATGGGATACTCAGTAAGCATTTCAACTATCCTATTATTAGGCTTTCCATTTTGAGAACAAATTTAATGAAAATAGACATTTTATTAGAAATTAGGAACTTAGATTCTAATAAACAAAAATGCCTAGTAGTTGAAGACTTATTCCAATAGGATGCTTAAACCATATGTCTATAAATGCTTCTAACATAAGTTAAAGGCTCAACCTAATATAAATTTGAGAATTATTAACTCTTTTCCTATAGAAAATGAACCTATCATTGACTCTTTTGGACTTATAACCTAAGTGGAAAGGTTACCAGCTAACACCACCTAAGCGATTTTAAAAACTATGAGTCGAATCTTATGTATGAAAAATGGTTAAGCTATTGAATTTAGAAAGGAATCTAAGAACTTAACTTACTCCCTATCCCTAAGATAATGTTTGTCATGTTATGCACCTAACTAATGTAATAAATTTTTACTTTTATATATTTAACTCACAATTCATTTTAGATACTTTGGGTATGCAATTTCTGCCTACAATGATATGCAATTAGAAATGATCTTGGGCTAAATCAAAATAAAAAATCACATTTTCCCTAAGAAGGGTAGTCATTCTCAATGGTTAGATGCCCCCTTATGTGCAATGAGTGAAGCACCTAATTCAAGGAGAATGAACAATATGCTCTCACGGTTCACAAAATCCAATTATTTCTAGATATTTTTATGTTATTCTTAGGGCTTTCAATTAAAGTTAGGTTATGAATTTTTATTTTATATTTGAGTTATTTAGTTTTCTAGAGCCTAATGTTCCGTGCATTTCATCCAGCACAACACAAAAAGAAACCTAGAAAAGGATACATTTATATTACCCCAAAATAAATCAAGCCAATTTAAATTAATAAAATAGGCCAATGTGCCCAAGGTACTATTATACACCCAAGAAGAAAGCAAAAATGGGCAGTTGAGCTCTACCTCAGCCTCGACCTTAAAAGTTTTGATCTATAGGGGTCTTCCTCTAGGATCATCACCTTTTAGAGTCCTTCACATACTTCAGAGACCACCAAGGTAAAGTAGACTCCTACAATTCTTATATCCCATGGATCCTAACTTAATTCTAGGCTCATTACATTTTAAAATATTAAAATAAATTTATAATCCCTAAAATAAGTTTTAATAAATACACACAACATACCAATTTATATTTAAAATATACAGCTTAACATTAGTTGTCTAGGCCATCTATCTTATTAGGCTATGCTTAAGCATTTAAGCAACACCAGCAAACAACATTTATTTTATATTTATTATAGTAGCCCCTTTAAGTATAACCTCCTCCAAAAAATAGCATTAGCCTAAAAGAATGCCTAAACATCCATACTAGCGGGCCAACAATCCTATTCATCCGTCTAAAATAATACACCACAAAATAAGAAAAGCATCATATTATCCCACACAAACATCACAGATCATCGATCTAATCAAAATCTAGGGTGGTGACCAAGCATTAGTGTATCAAAAGAGGGCTTGTGTGGTATGATTGTGCTAGGCTTTTGTTTAAGCTCAATTTAAAGTTTTGGTTTAGTTTAAAATTTAATCTTTTACTTTTATAATCCTATTTCATAGGTATGTGCCATTGTTAAACAAAGGTTAGGTATCGACCTCCTTCATACTTGTGACTTGTGTCCAAATTATATATAATATGATAACTAGTTATGAAATGTTTTAGTATCATTTGGTTTATTTTATTTTATTTTTAGAATTTTTTAATTTACCATGGAAAATTTAAATTTAAAATTATTTGATGATTTCATTAGTTTATTTTCATTGTAGGTTTATTTTTTGTGTTAAGGTTGAAATTTAAGTTTTAAAGAATGAAGAATAAAATAAATTTTACTTTGAGTAGAACTCACTCTATTCAATCATTCTATATCCTAGTTTAATGAGATTTTCATCCATTTTATGGGTCAAACTAAGATCCTAAGTATCTTAATCAACCACTTTTGAATTCATTTGAATGATTTATTTTAGGTTGTGTTTGATTTGAATAATGTTTTAATTTTCTTTTAAGGTTATAGTTTCTGTAATGTAATGTTATTAAGATTTGAAAACTTCATTCTTATTACCTTTCTTTTGTCTTGATTAATGTTTCTTTAGTTTAGTCTATTACCTTAAATTAAAATTCAAAATGTTTCTTTAAGTCTAAATTAAAAGTCTATCTTGTCATAATTTTATTTAATTTTTATTTTAATTTAATTTGATATCAAATGATTTGATTCATTTATATTTTATGTTATTTAATTTTTATATTATTTAAGATGTATATAGTTTCAAAATTTAAACTTATATTTATCCTTATGCTTCTTATGATTTGATTAAAGTTTCTTAATTTAATTTATGGACTTTGATATATATAATCTATAATTTAAGGTGTTTCCTTAAATCTTAATTAAGAGTTTAATCATATATGATGATTAAATTTAATTTGATGTTTACTTATAAGTTCTTATTGTTTTCAAGTGATTACATTTATTTAATTTTTGCCATTTACCTTTTAAGTTTTATAAGATGTGTATAGTTTCATAGCATGTGTTTCTTTTAATTATTGAATGTTCATTTAATTGCATATGATATTTAATTTATTAGAGTTGATTTCATTTATTTGTTTCATTAATGTTTAGTTTCATTTGACTTAAATGAGTTAACTTAGTCAATGTAAGTTGATTTTTATTTCATACTTAATTTTATGTTTTGATTTCATGACTTAGCATTTATGCAATCCATTATAATTCAATTTCATAATTTTAAGATAATTCATTAACCTTGGAATTTTTAATTTTAATTTAATTTGGTTTTAATTGATTATTATACATTAAAATTTTATTATTTTATTGAATTTTTAAAAGTAAAGTTTGTAATTTTAGAAAATGAGCTACTTTGGGCAATCCAAACTTAGGCCATTTCAAACTTCTAGGTTATTTAGATTTAGTTAATTTGATTAATTATTTTATTTGTATTTAGAATTACATTATTCATTAAAATTAAAAAAAATTAAGTAATCTCAATATTAAAATGCTATATGTTTGGGTATGAAATTCAGAGGTTGATTAACATTGATTTTTAATTAAATAATTGATTTATTATAATTTTATTAATTTAATAAATCAAGATTTAGTTAATTTCTTATATTGTTAATTAATCTCTAAGCCTTAAATGCATAATTAATTAAATTCCTTAACTTCAGATGATTATGTAATTTTTCTCAAGTATTATGATGTTATTGAAGATGTTTTGAATTGGTTTCATAAAATTTTATAATTTCTATAATTTTTGATTTATTATTTCATTTAAATTGACCTAAGGATTGAAAATTCTAGAACATATGATCGAGAGGTTATTTAGGTTTGAAATCTTTATGAAAATTTGGGTTTCTTTATAATTTAATCTACCAAAAGTTTCATCTTAATAAGATGTATATTTTAAAACTACTTAAGGATTTAAGTATTTCAATAAATTAAGCCCTAATTGGAAGGAATTCTTTAGGAGTTTTTAATTTTCCTTGATTCCTATTTGGAAGATAAATCCATCAACGATTTATTTATAATTTTTGAAGTTTGGTTGAATTATTATGATTTTTCAAAGTTTAGATTAAATATTATATTTAATTAATCCATTTAATTACTTAATTATGTTATTTTGAGGTTTATTAGGTTCAGGAGAGGTTTAATATTTTATTAGGTTCATTAATGTATATTATAATGTTTGGGATTGATTCTATGCTTTTTTCTTAATTTTTTGAGCTATTATAATTTTAATTTATTAAATTAAGGTTTTAGGACTAAAAATATCGAATTCATTAATTTGATACTAAATAAATTCCCAAATTTTACTCAAAGGTGTATTTTATCCTCAATTTCAATTCCCCAAAGTTTAATTTTAACTACATTTATATTTTGGTTTTAATTTAAGTTTGATTATTTCTAATTAAATCTAAATTAACACAAAAATATATAATAAAAATTGTGGAATTTGGCTTTAATGAATTCCTCTCATGGAGATGAAAACATAGAGTCCTTATTTACATTTTTTTTGTTGAGTATTTTATTTTTTTATAATTTTTTAAAGTTTTACCCTTTTTTAGTATTTTTAAACTCAAAAAATCCTTCTTTTAATAGTCAATGCCACATGTCATTAATGTTGCACCACTTTACATGGTGGCTTGATTCTGACCACACAGGATCTACATGCATCCTACGTTATTTGGTGGGGATGTGGTTCGATCTGGGCCATCTAGTTAAAGATAAGATGACCTTAGATCGTCCCATGGTTTCTTTAAGATGATTAATCAAGCAATCCCTAAATCATGACGTTCATTCCATATAGAATGAAGCGGATGGTTGTGATTTCATATTTTGCAGAGCGATTAAGCACCGTCGGTTTTCATAGCTAATCAATAAAAATCTATGCAATGAAATCACATGATTATGATTGCAAAATGATCAAGAAGTGGTTAAAGAGATCTATACAATTTGATCGATCCTAGGGTTTACTTCACTTCATAAATGCTGAAAAAGGGGTTAGCGGTCATACCTTACAAGTCTCAATGGTGGTTTGTATTTTAAAACCATTTAAGGAGGTGATACAAAACTTTTGGAGGAAGAATCAGCCTTACCTCTCTTTGGATCAACATGGAGATGGATGCCCACCGTGGCTCATAGGGAGTTGGCAATCGTGGGAGCTTGAGGAGGGGAGGTATGTTTGGGTTCAATTTCACTTGGGTGATGGAGTCAGAGAGAGAGAGAGAGAGAGAGAGAGAATTTATTCTTCTTCTCCTTTTTAAGTTTGGCCTAGAGCTACTTCATTGGATTTCAATGGAGGTTGCGTCCATTAGTGAACTCTAATGATGGGGCTAAAGATGGTGATAAGGTCAAACAATTTTTTGAATATCTTTTCATTTAACTTAATTTAATTTATTTCATTTGTTGGATTAGATTTAGATTTGAGTTTCAATTGTGTTTTTTAATGATTTATGATATTCTTAATTAATTAATTCTATTTAATTTGAAATTAAATTTTATTTCTTCACAAATGAACCCATCTTAGATTATGTTAGGTCTAATTAATTTCAATTGGTTCATTTGGTATAATTAAAGTGTAAGTGGATTTAAATTATATTTGGGGTGATTTAATTTAATTGATTTGATTATTTTTAAGATTAATTTTGAAGTTTAACCCACCTTAATCCAAATTGCAATTTATTTGGGATAAATGCTCAGATTAGTCAATCTTAAAAATTAATTAAATTATGTTCATTTATGACTTTCAAGTGGTTTTGGATGGTTTGTTTAAAGTAATTCCAATTTTCTTTTTATATAGATTTTAAGAGGATCCATTTGGGTTCATTTGAATCAAATGATCTAATTAGCCCATTTAAAACCTTACTGATTTTTGATTTTTTTTAGATTAATGTTTGAACATATTCATTTGATGACTTTGAGTCCTTCGAATGATTCAATTTAGTCAAATTTTGGGGAATTGATCTTCGACTCGGTGGGGCCCAAATAGGTCAACCCTAGATCAAGTGACTTAATTGATCATCTTGACCTTCATTCATATTTAGTTTTTTAGGTTTATTTATGTTCATGTATTGCCTTTATGTTTTTTGTTTAATTTTGCTTTGTTTTGATTTTATTTTAATTTCTTTAGGGTTAGTTAATTTTTTGCTTAAGTAGGATAGTTAGGTTAACCATCCCAATTACCTTAGTCTAAGCTCACTTGGATTTAGATTTCAAATAGAATGTGTTTGATTCAATCATTTGTTTAAATTTAAGTTTGGTTTGGATTCACCAAAACCTATCCTAGAAGGATTCAATAGGTCAACATGAGTAGTGTCCTAAGTGTCTAATCAGAAGGCTCTTAATATTGGGTTAAGTATTCTAATTTAAACCAAAACCTACAATCATTCTTAAATGATCAATTGAACTTAAACCAACCTTCCACCCAAGAGAATTTGGTGATTTTGACCAAATTTGAGAGAGAACTTTCGATTAAGGCTAGTCATTAGATATTTGAATGTGTATAGCATAGAAGGTTTCAAAATTTCAAAATTTAAGATATGAAATTTAAAGGATGGTTGGGGAATGATGACATGCTCGATCTAGATCCCATGGTTCCATCATCCCGGATCACAATCTACTTAGGCAGAGGAGGTAGTTGACCCAACCTGATAGAAGGATCCTCATCAGTAACGCATGGGATACGTCATCCAAGAAATCCTTGTAGACTTAGGGTGGTGTTTATTTAAGGAGATAATCTTAAGTCTACCTTAGTTGATAGAGGGTTGTTTTCCCTATCAAGTATACCCTATGATTCACAACTCAAAGGGTAGAGCCATTGGGGAGCATACTATGATCGGATCATAATATAATGGATTGGCAAACTGCATCGAGGACTCTTTATAAGTGGAACTTTGGCCAAGCCACACAGTCAGAGGACACATACCATGTCCTTACTAGCAAGTGATTGATTGAGAGTGAACAGAGTAGAACACTTGATTTGACATTGGCTCCTTTGTGAGCTACAATTTTCTTAATTTGTCACCCCCGACAAACAGTTGTGGAAGATGGATAGATTGAGTTTTGATTTAAGTTTTTTTAATGATTGAGTTTCATTTAAGTAGTTTTATTGTTTGAAAATTGATTGATTAGAATATGTTTAAGAGTTTTAGATCCTCAACTCGTTTGGCTACTAAGAGGATTAGATCTACTAATTTTGATCAATTTTTTAGATATTTCATTTTGAAACACTTATTATAGGTTTTGTTTTGTTAACTTGAGATAAAAGTGAAGAAACTTTATATTGATATTTGATTTAAGTTAAAAAATTAATTATAAGAATTAATTAATTTGAATATGTTTAAGAGCATTAGATCCTGTCAACTCTGTTTGGTTGCTAATAGAGGATTAGATCTACTGTCTCCTCATAGAATCAATTTTTTAGAAGGAAAATTTTGGAATTTGAAATTTCATTCATGGGTTTTAATCATGGATTTCAATCATGTGGCATTGGTTTGAGTTTGGAGAAAATCAAATAAGATTGATTTGGAGTTTGACTTGAAGGAAGGAAGGTGGGGAGTGGTTCAAGCTAAATGTAGGTAAATTTTCCTAACACCCTTAAAGCATGACCTATTCCTATGGCCAACTCTTCTAAGTCTCTAGGACTAGGTTGAGTACCCAAATCACTAGATGTGTCTTAAAACTAAGGAACTCTTAAAGTCTAAGAGAAGCCAGATGGAGGGGTTGAGAGCTCATCCTAAAATGAGTTCAATATGCCATCTTGATGCATTTTTAGTGGTAAGATGATGTGCGCTCAACTCCGAAGAATGGGATGGTGGTGCTGGCTCATTCTAATCTTGGACATTGTACATTGGAATCCTGAACACCACCATGAATGCTACCACGCATGCGCCTGCAATGCCCTAAGACACCACCCTGTTGTGCTAGAAGCCAACTTTGGCGTGTTAGCTTATTTATCCTCATCAAGCCATAACCTTGATGTCTAGCTTCCCAATTACTATAGACAGTTCCATTTTCCCTAGATCGATGAAGAAGGGAGAAGTCAATAGAATCTTTCAAAGAACCAGAAGTGAAGCGTTATGCTGGGTGAGGAGACAGAAACAAAAATTGCCCTAAAAAAGAGATTGGGGTTCCCAATGCTTCTCCGCGTCTAATAAGATGCACCAACCTCAGGATGCTTTACTCTTAACCACATGACGGTTCCAAGATGGAGCCTAACCTGAGTCTCGATTAAGAATAATGATTCCATGGATAGTTTCATTCAACCTCATGATGGAGGACATAGCTTATGATCATCGACTTTGATCATGCCTCTGGGCATTTGATTTGTTGATGAGATAGACATTCATGTGAGAGGGAATCATGCCATGTTACTTTTGGAAAGAATCTTTAAATGATTTGAGAATTATCATTCAACTCATGAAATCTTTCTATTATTGACATGTATAAAAAAGCTATGGCAAAATATGAATTCTTAATTGACTTCTATACTAGAAAGATTTTAGGAGGATACTAATAAAATACTAACAAGTGGCGAACACCTTATTGTAAGACCTAAGCCTACGTAGTCATTGTGGATTCCTAAGTTTAGGTATTTTAGTTTAGGTATTTTATTTCTATTTACTTTTTGGTTTATGTTTTTGGTTTAGGTTTAGGTAAAAATGGTTTGAAATAAAGAAAAAGAGTTCCATTTTTTCTCGTCCATTCCTTTTATTTTCCTTTGCAATATGGTAAATATAAGAAAATAACCATAGATTACTCTAGTAATCTATGCCACTCTCACTAAAGTCCATATCTATGCAAATAAGATATTCTTATAGAATTTGTGTTTCTGTTACAACCCGAAAAAGAGAATGCTCTTCTGAAATCATATGACTATGTATGTCATGCATATAGTTGGGATTATAGTTCAATCGATTAGAGCACTACCCTGTCAAGGTGGAAGCTGCTAGTTCGAGCCCCGTTAGTCCCGATCTGATGAATTAATCAACTTATCTCTCTCTTTTATTGTGTTATTTTGGGTAGCGTATTAGGTAGATAGTATTTCTTTTATCATATCATGGATATTGCCTAAAAGAAGGCCCAAAATTTGCCCTCATCTGTGAAAGTTTCAAAAAGTATCCCTATGACTAACTTAAGAATCTGCAATGACTACGCAGGCTTAGCTCTTACAATAAGGTGTTCGCCACTTGTTGGTATTTTATCAGTATCCTCCTCAAATATTTCTAGTATCATAGTCAATTAGGAATTCATATTCCACCATAGCATTTTTATACATGTCAATAATAGAAAGATTTCATGAGTTGAATGATAATTCATAAATCATTTAAAGATTCTTTCCAAAATAACATGGCATGATTCACTCTCACATGAATGTCTATCTCATCTCCTAATCAAATGCCCATTGGCATGATCAAAGCCGATGATCATAAGCTATGTCCTCCATCATGAGGTCAAATGAAACTATCCATGGAATCATTATTCTAAATCGAGACTCAGATTAAGCTCCATCTTGGAACCATCATGGGGTTAAGAGTAAAGCATCCTGAGGTTGGTGCATCTCATTAGGCATGGAGAAGCATTGGGAACCTCGATCTCTTTTTTTAGGTCAATTTTCATTTATGTCCCCGATAGGTTCACTTACTTCTTGAAAGATTCAATGACTTCTCCCTTCTTCATGGATCTTGGGAAAATGGAAGCTCTAGCGGTTGGGAAGCTACATCAAGGTTATGGCTTGATGAGGATAATTAAGATGACAAGTTGAAGTTATAGCACAATGTGTGTCAGGTACGCAGCATTCATGGTGGTGTTCAGATTCCAATGTCCAATATCAAAACTTTGTTGGGTGAACCACTTCGTCCCATTCTTCAGTGAGCTAGAGCACAACCATCTTATCCACTAAAAATGCATCAAGCTAGGTTGAAGCATATTGACCTCATTTTTAGGATGAGCTCTCAACCCCCTCCATCTTAGACATAGTACTTCTCTAAGATTTTAAGAGTTCCTTAGTCTTAAGACACATCTAGTGATTAGGTGGACACTCAACTTAGTCCTAGAGACATAGAAGAGTTGGCCATAGGAATAGGTCATGCCTTAAGGGGTGTTAGGAAAATTTGCCTACCCTTAGCTTGAATCACTCCCCACCTTCCTTCCTTCAAGTAAAACTCCAAATCAATCTTATTTGATTTTCTCCAAACTCAAATCAATGCCACATGATTGAAATCCATGAATGAATTCCTAAGTCCTTAATCCTCTCTTAAGGACTTAGCCAAAATCATCTTCAAATCAAATCAAATCCATGAAATTTTCTCATAACTCTTTTACATTCTCACTTATATTCACATATATAAATAAAATGTAAATTCAAATCAATCAAATCAAAATCCAAATTCAAATTCCTAATTCAAAATCTTTTTTATGTCTTTAATTTCCACCTTAAAGACTTAACCTAAATCATGGTCAAATCAATTCAAACTCATTAGATTTTCTTACAACCCATTTATATTTTCATTTATATTTAGATGTATAAATGAATTCTAAATTCAAATCAATCAAATCAAAATCCAAATTCAAATTCCTAATTCAAAATCTTTTATAAGTCTTTAATTTCCATCGAAAGGACTTAGCCAAACTCATCTTCAAATCAAATCAAATCATTGAAATTTTCTTACAACCCATTTATATTTTCATTTATATTCACATATATAAATGAAATATAAATTCAAATTAATCAAATCAAATCCAAATTCAAATTAAAAATTCAAAATCTTTTCTAAGTCTTTAATTTCCACCTTAAAGACTTAACCTAAATCATGTTCAAATCAATTCAAACTCATGAGATTTTCTTACAACCCATTTATATTCTTATTTATATTCACATTTATAAATAAAATATAATTCAAATCAATCAAATCAAATCCAAATTCAAATTCCAAATTTAAAATCCTTCTTAAGTCCTTAATCCCCTCTTAAGGACTTAGCTAAAATCATCTTCAAATCAATTCAAACTCATGAGATTTTCTCATAACTCATTTATATTCACATATATAAATGAAATATAAATATAAATCAATCAAACTAAATCCAAAATTTAATTCCAAAACTCAAAAATTCTTTAATTTCCTCCTTAAGGACTTAGCCTAAATCATCTTCAAATCAATTCAAACTCATGAGATTTTCTCATAACTCATTTATATTCTCATTTATATTCACATGTATAAATGAAATGTAAATATAAATCAATCAAACTAAATCCATTATTCAATTCTAAAACTCCAAAATTTCTTAAGTCCTTTAAATTTTCTCTTAAGGACTTAGCCAAAATCATACCAAAATTAAATAAAATTCATGAAAGTTTCTCATAACTCATTTATATTTTCATTTTTATTCACATATATAAATGAAATTTAAATTAAAATCAATCAAACTAAACTCAAAACACAAATCCAAAATTCCAAATCTTTCCTAAATCTTTTAATTTCCTCTTAAGGACTTAGCCTTGATCATGATCAAATCACTTCAAATCTTTGAAATTTTCTCATAACCCATTTATATTTTCATTTATATTCACATATATAAATGAAATATAAATTCAAAAAATCAAAACCACTTCCAAAAATCAAACTCAAACTCATTCAAAATGCAACCTAAGCCTTTCAAGTCAAAATTTTGAACTTAGCCAAATCATCTTCAAATCAAGCCAAACTCTTAATTTTTCTTCATGATTCAATCAATCCTACAATCATGAATCCAAATATAAATACAAACTTCAATAAATTAACCAAAACTCAATTAATAATTCAAGCCAAAATCTATTTCATTTTTATCCTTTTAAACTTGAAATTGTCAAATGAATCAAAACCCATTTCACTTCAAACCACTTACAAATGGATATATATTTCAATCATAAGTCCATATACAAGTTCAATCAAACTCAAATTAAGCTTTGACCAAGCCATTTGAACCATTTAGGCTCACTTGACCAAAGTGACCTAAAGTACTCTATGAGTGAAATTTAATCCTAACCAAATTGGATTGAATCAAACTCACCTATGCCTTTCATCATGATCAAAAATCATAATGAGATGATCAATCAATCAAATTGGGTCAAACCAAGTCAAACCTAAGGGTTGATCAAGTCAACACTTAGCTAAAATGAAACCCAGCTTGACAGTTTGGGTTTCTCAGGTGAGTTCATATGACAGGCAGCCTTTCATCCCTAGAGTGGTAGATTGATGACAGTTGGGCTCAGTCCCTTTTGAGACTCATTTGTATGCCACCTCAATGATGTGGGGGCACTTATTGAGATTTAGCACGGGTTCTAGATTTTGAATGGTTCCACCAGATAGTCACATAGGGTTTGGGTATGTTAGGTTGACTTGATTGTTGTCTTATCTCTCACCATAGCACCAAGAGGTATGGCAGTGGGGAGTTGGGGCTTCCTTGAGCACAAAGGTCCCAGGAGCTCTCGGAGCGGGGCCATATGATAGTGCTTTTTTGACTTTGATGTATGTCATAGCCATAGCTTTTCTATTTTAGCACCTTTAGCTTTCTTATAGCACTGACTTGTTGCTTTGACATTCTTTGGTAACCCACCTGAGCTAGAGATGTAGCGAGCCAGATGCTTCCCATTGAGGTTACTCTCTCTGCATCTCTAGAAGCAATGAGTGTTATGGTCAAGAGGTGTTGGTATGTGGCCTGACTTGTTGCTTTGAATTTGATACGGTGAGAGCACTCATTGCTTCCCATCGAGAGGTTCATTCTTTATTAGGTTGTCATATCAGATAGCGGCATGAGGAGCCATGGTATGCTTCTTTGGATTGGAGTGCTAATCTATCATACCATCAGCTTCTCACACCTAGAGAGGGAGAAGAGCCACTTCCTTGTTTGGTGGAGTACCCCTCTTCGGTTCTTTTGGGCCCTTCCATTGCATTTCCTTGCTCACAGAGTCAGGACTTGGGTACCTCACCTCACATATCATTCTTTCTCTTGGTCCCATCTACTAGCTAAGAGAAATCGAGTTGGAGGTATCTGATGGTGGAAGATGCTTGGGGCTCAGGTTGTACTTATTGAGTTGATATAAGTTGTCGTCTATTCCTTCAACTTGTTGATGTAACCTCAGTTCTACCACCCTTAAGTGAACTACGGATGACCAAGAATGACCCCAAAACTATGTGTTTTGTATATCTATTCGAAAGATTTTTTCACTATTATAGAAAGCTAATGGATACTTCTATGGTATTAAATGATAGGTGTAGTGTCTTGAGTGCGTGACATCTACTCATTGTTCTTGCTATGCACCTTTACTCGCTCTAGTAATGAATCGTGTCGCGAACTTTTAACAGAGAACTCAAAAGCATGGTTACAATACACGCCTAAAGCAAGTAACGTGGCCTTGATATCTGCCCGTCATTGATAGCATCTGTTGCTTCCATCCCTTGAGCTTAGCAACAACTTTCTCAACCAGTGGTTGGTAGTAAACTCTGTTCAGCTTGCAGGTGTTAAGAGGAAGACCAAAATATTAAAATGAGATTGCCGTCACATCCATTCCCAGAAGACTAGCAATGTTCTCATGTTTTCCTCCTTTGGAGAAGTATAAATTGCTCTTGTTCTAGTTTCTTATCCTTTCTTTGATGGAAATTGGAGTTTCAACTCGGTTGTCAGTCCTTTTCTTTCTAATGCTAGCCATTTTGAATACACTAGTTCTCTTCCCCAAACAAAGACTTTCTTGTCTTACAGGTGACTTCCAAGAAAAGAGATTTCTTCAAAGAAAGCATGTTCCTAGACATACTAAATCAACAAAATTAGAGGAATTCATTCCAAAACTAGAGCGGATTCCACCAAAGAGAAAAACTAGAGCAATTATATTGACTGCCAACCGAATAGAAATCTAAATTACATAACTCTGCAATAATCATTCATGCCTGCCTCACCAACAAGGGCTCTTGAGCAATGCTAACCATTGAGAAATGTCGAGATCGCGACCTTCAGGAAAAGCACATCATAGTTATTCTCACCCAGGCCAATGGGAAATAGAAATACTCCCTCATTGAAAGAGAGAGTTTAAGAAAACTCTTTTTCTTTTAGAGCTAACAACATCTAGGAGAAAGCGCTCTTACCTGACTTACCTTTCTTCGTGTTGTGAAGCTAATGACAATTTTATTATTTTTCTTACTCTTTCATTTTAGTTTCACTCACTTTTTCTTTGATGAGAAGATCCCATAAATAAACAAGAAACCTACTGAGCTGACACCTTTTTATTGATAAATCAAGCCATGATTGATTAGAAGGTGAAACCCTCTTCATTTCCCATTTTACACCCAAAAGTATAGGTACCCCTAAAAAGTATAATCAGTCAAGAGGTACCTTTCACTTTGTTTTCATTTCTCTTTTTTTATAGTAAAATCAGGAATTCACTTTGACTAATAATCCCACAACGCATACTAAAAAGGAGGGTAAGGGTACCTACTCTCAAAAGACACAAATGAAGAATACCTAGAAGCGGACATGGGAGGAGAGAAGCTACTAGTTGGATAAAAAAATCCTCTCTTTGAACCAAGCAGCTTCCCTTCCCAATAAAGGAATCAGCTTATCTTAATCTGCATTGGTAGATGCATCTTCCAGTCCAAGGGAGGATTTCACCTCTTATAGTATAGTGGACTTCCTTTTGCACCATTGCTTCGAGAAAATATAGACCCAACAAGTCACTCTTGAATGGTACCACTATATCCTTTAGCGTTTATGACCAGTACTCTGAAAGCAATTCAATTCCATTTGGTTTTCTTCTTCAAAAATATATTTTCATCCTTCCTACCTATTGAACCTGAAGAGAAGATTCTCATCTTGGATAAGGATTTTCCTACTCGATTTCGGTTCTTAGCATGGAAATAGTAGATTTGATCATCCCCTGTATTGAACAAAGAAATGAGTAGGGTAATCTTACCTAACTCTTGTCTAGATTGCCTCTAGGTCCGAATAGACTGACTTAGTGCCTCTACCCCTCCTTTCCCTTGTAGCATGCTTTTCACTTTTGATCTTGGCTGCTCTAGCTCTACTGAAAGTCTATTGTGTTCAGGCATGGCTCCCTCTCTCCAAATCTGAGCCTCTCATCTCTGACTTTGGTCATTGAGCCTTTTTTGGACTAGATAAGTTTCAGGCAAGACGAATTATGTGGTCCAGGTCAAGTGGAAGGTTCCAAAGTTGGTTCAAATTAAATAAGGATGGGTCCAACATAGGCAATCTAGGGCAAGCTAGTGTAGGGAGGGATGATAGAGGTCTTCGAAATAGGGCAAATATAAAAGTTAAGTTCTTGGCTATCAAGGATGGAACTTGGTATTCAACATTTGAGGTTGAGATTGAGGCAAAGGCTGTAATAACAATAAGAAATTTTGATATCAAGATTAAGAAACTTCATTTGCCTTTTATAAATGATTGCAGCTTGATATCCATAAGCTTAACCTCTTTCCAGATGTACTAGGCCTAGGAAAAGGTGAATAACTTCTACAGATGCCTTGGCTCGGGGACACATTTTATTTAGAATTCTAAACCTCATGCAGATGAATTGACTTTCTCATTCTTTCTTGGACATGTTTTCTCTATGAGGGTCTGAGTATCCCATTTTCTTTCTTCCCTCTTAGAAAGTGAGACAGCCAGATGTACTCACCTTCGTACCTTCAAGTTACAATGGTTGGAAAGGTTGATAGTTGACATGCGTCGTGTATTGATTTTATAGAGGAAAAAAACTATCGAGTCCCACAGAAAGTTCTCTACTTTTTGCATTACAATAGCTTCCATAATCAAGTCAGTATGGAGGTGTGGCCGATGTTCTTTTTGTTTGTCTTCAACTAACAACACTACTTTTTGTATTCCACTTCACAAAAAATAAGGTGTCCTGTGAAGATTTCATTCTTATCTTTTCTTTCAGTTCATAAAGAAGCCTTCTTTCTTAATAAAGCCATTTTCATCAAGGAGTGATGAACTTCGGACATTCATCAGACTAAAAGTAGTTTTAATTGAACTACTATAATCCCACATTTGTGTCAAGAGAAGAGGCAAAGAAGAAACTACTAGGCGAAGAAGCGGTGAATGTTTCAAATAGATAAGGATTCTATTTACCATAACAACAAGGATTTCAATCATGTGGAGAAAATTGAATGAAGAATCAATACCCAGATTAGTCTGATTATCTTACTTTCAAATATCAATAGAAAATGTGGAGCTTGATCGAGTGATCAGGCAAGAGATTACTTGGATTTCTCGATGATTGCCATTCACATCTCGAGTTGTTTCATTAGATCTTATCTACAAATAAGACTTCTCAATTGAGAAAATGAGGACAGAGAGGTCAGTTTAAGTAGAAAGATCATTTTTCTACCAATGGAAGCCTATCTTCTTCTTACGATAACACTTATGGTACTAATCCTAATGATGTTGTACAAGAATTCTAGACTCCAACTAATGAAGGTGCCTTGTAATCTTTTAGCTAGCATAGAGCTAGCACTTCAATAGCCTTCTCTTCCCATCGGTACCGACAAAGAAAGAGTCATGAACACATCTGTGATGCAATAATAGACCTTCAATGGTTGTGAAGAGGCTTTCACCATCTCCTAGACAAGTGGATTCATGATAGGTGCAACCTTCTACTACTAATGGTGTTGATAAGGCGTATATAGGGTGTGTATAGAATAAATCCCCTAATCATGCCTTTTCTAGCCTTCCCCTTCTTATGAGTGAGGACATATCTCTTGAATTAGATGACCTAAAAGGAACCATTAGAGGAAGGGTTGTCTACGATCAGTGAGAAATTGACCCAAAAAAAAAAAGTGAATCTAGATTGAATTTCATCATGAACTCTTTACTTGCAGTAGACATAATGACTGGTGAATTCTCCATGCTATGAAAGTCATTGTTCACTATATCCACTGCCATTGAATAGATTTAAATACTGGTCCTTGCTACACCCTAAATAAATGGGGAAGGAAGCAAGAGCGCACTACTCAACAAAGATTGAAAGTAGACGCCCTAGAGCTAAAAGTCATTCACGGTTGACTTTCTCATGCTATGGACATTTAATTTTAAATCCAAATTTCCATGAAGAGAATAATCAATCCTTTTTGAAGCCAGGCAGTGTCTCAATGGTGTGAGGGCTAGCAGGTAGGGTCCCAATATTTCTCATTTCTTTTTTTGCAGATGATAGCCTTATTTTTTCTTTAGTTAAAGCAGCTGAAGGTATAAAGATTAGGAAGAACTTGCAAGTATATAAGGGAGGCTTTGGACATAAAAGAAATCTAGACAAGTCTTTTTTTCTTACTAAAGCTTAAACTACTCACCTAAGGTGAAAGAGCTTGGAAAAGACATTTTTCAGGTCAATATTCTAACCTTACCATGATGAGCAGATCTTTCATGCTTTTCATAGTCTTAAGTAAAGGAGAGAGTTTGGAGGAGAGTCCAAGAGTGGAAAGAGATTCTATTGTTGAATCTGGAACAGATCCATGCCATGTCATTATCATGAAAAAAAGAACCCTTGCGTATTCTTCATTTGAAAATATCTGCTTGCTTGTTCATCTACACCCAAAACATCATAATCATGAATGGTAAAAGGGCTGATCGTGATTGCTACTAAGACTCAGACTCGAGCTATGCCAAAAATTGAGTCACTTATCTAGCACGGAAGTCATTGTTCTCACTCTCTGCTAACAATTTAACGGTTGGGGATTACATAGTAATAGCTCCTAGTTCCTAGTCACACTAAGGTAAAGAAAAAAGAAGACCTATTAATCTTCCCACTAACCAACCATGAGCAGGTGAGTAGGGAGGCCTTAGTGGTCAATTCAAAATTATATTTATACATACCTGTATCAAAATAAGTTTCGGACACCTTTTCCATTTTTTCACATAGCTGGGCAATTTTTTAATTCTCTTGAAATTGGATATGTTGTGGCATAAAGGTTATTTGTACCAGGTTCATTTGCTTAAGTTCAGGAAGGAGGGATAATTAGAAGACCATTACTTTAGCGGATCTCTTATCTATCTAGAAAAGAAAGTTGGGTTTCTATTCTTTCTAACATTGGATTCTAATAAGGCTAGGAGTAGTGGATATGGATATAAGACCAAGAGCACTTGTTTAGCTTCTTCGACTTCCTAGTATATAATCTTGAGAAAAGCTAAAAAAAATATTCTTAGATATGAGACCTAGCTATCTCAGTGCTCTTTCTATTAGTGAAAGCTCAATCTCAACTCTCTTATCTAGTGTAGAACCTAACAGCTATTGCTAGATTTCATCTCAAATTGAGCTAGAGTTCTTCCTTCAAACCTAGCTAGGGTGCTCTATCAATTTTGTAACTCTTATCTATGATAGTAGCAAACTTCACTTCTTCAACAAGAGAAAAGATCACATCGACAAGAGCAAGACAAGTCTGAAATTCCTTATAAGCAAGTCTCAGCTTAGCTACATTACCTTCCTAGATGTCATAGACTTTATGACTGAGGTGAACTACCTTAAGCCTCAAAGTCACTTCTCCTCCCTCTCACCTGGTGAGCAAAAAAGCATTTAGCCGCATCTTCCAAAAATCCATTTTATTGACCTCCGTACTTCTACTTATTAGATACATGATATCAATAAGGCGCGAAAGCTATTGATATTCCATTGCCAAAATTTACACTCTCAAAGAGCTTCTTTGCTCAAAGCTAAGTCAACCTATCGATCACTTCACTTTCACTTCCCCGTTGTCTCTAACTTGGCTAGAAAAGCTCAAATTATTTTTAGCTGATGGAAAGCACTATTGCCATATGCTAGAGATGAATTAGTGAAACAACTAATATATAGCAACTACTTCAATTCCCTTTCTCATTTTAAAGATCTATTTTTATAAGAAGATTTAGGTCTTGTTCCAGATAGCTTGAACCAAAAGGAGCAAAATTTGTAGATTTTAGAAGACATTCAATACAAGCTATGTTCACGAAGTGAGGTCTTGCTAGAATGCGGAAGGACCAATTGAAATTGCTACTAAAAATGAAGCTGAATTGAGTTCATAATAGAAAATCTTCTTTATTACTTTGCTTTTCAAAATAGTAGAAAGAGGTCGTAGTAAAAGTTCAAAAAGCTAAGATTTTGATGAATTGAATTCTTTTATCAAACGAATTTCTTTTCAATTAAGTTAGTCTAGTCTTGTTCCACTTGTGTCACACTTTTTTATTATATTGGTGCAAGGTTTGTGCTATCTACCTAATAATCTCATATATAGAAGAATGTAGAACAATTTCACTCTACACCTTACTGTTGGAAGTAGTCGGCTTGCCAAAATTACCCAATACTACTCACCATTCAAAAGAGTCCACTAAATCTAAAGCTGAAGACTTCAATCAAAAAATCTCATATTTTTCTATGCTATTTTGAGCGATTCTTTTCAATGACATCCTAAAGCACATGGGAATATGGGACGCATGTCTAGTTCTCATTGGAAAGAGAAGAAGGAAAGGTCGCGGTATCAAACTTTAGTACAGAGTGGGCATCCATCTATTCCCTATCACTTAATTGAAAGGCAGTTCTTCCAAATGGAGTTTTAATCACTACTAAAGCCATAATTCTCTTTGATAGCCTGAGAGAGAAAGGATCAAATACATTCCGGTGAAAGCTTCAAAGATTCTATCATGAATTTCCTTTTGAGATGGATGCCCTTCATCATGGACAAAGAGTGACTCTTTCCTTTTTTGCTTGTTCATAGTATGTGGAACATGAGCGGTTGTGTCAATAGTGGTTCAAGCAAGGCCCTGCACTCATCCTAAGCAAAAAAGCAAGACATAAGCGAATCACATATAAAATATAGAAGCAAACCTTCATTCAATCAATTCAACAATCAAAATCAGATTGGTTGCCCCACAGCATCATAGACCTCTTATTCTCTCCAAAGATCGAGTTGTTAGTGGTGCTTGAAAGTTCACCATCTCATAGCCTTCGAGACACAACTGCTTTAGTGGGTGACTAGTCAAGGCTAATCCTCCCAAGTGTGTGATAGTCCAAGTTTATCACTAGTTTGTCGGTTATGGGAGTTTATCATTGAGAGGCAAGCTTAGCCACCGACCCCTTCCAACTACATAGAAACTCTTGCTTGGGAAAACCTTTCTTTTAGGGTGTTCTATTAGTTGGCGAGTCTAAACCCTAGTTATTTGATACTAACCTCTATTTCGATCTTCCACCCTGTATGTATGAAAAGAGATCCATCTACTTTTCTTTTGTTCCCCATCGACCTACATTGACTTTATTAGCTCCCAACTAGAGTCTAGGATCGGAAGAGGCTTTCAAATATTTCTTCCTTTGCTTTTGCTTATACCCCTTACCTTCCCAACCAAGATTACTTTCTAAAGAATTCTTATTAAGTTTCTTCCTATAGCATGCACCGCCTACCCTTTCAAACTTGTTTCCAAAATAGCATATTATGCTACCTTTTTGAGAAGGAAAGGTAATGACGAATGTGGAATAAAGGGCTAGCCATACTTGGCCAATTTCGTTATAATAGTGGGGGATTGGAAAAGAGATATGATTTCCTTAGATTGAGAATACCTCCTCCAATTTTTGTTTGTGGCTACAGTAAATGTTACAAGTTGGGTTAAAGGTGTGGTTATCTGAGGCAAGCTTGGATCAAGTATGCATTGAGGGCATATCCATGGTGAATTGTATGGATCGAGAAGGCTTAAACTCAGACTCTAGCTCAATAGCCATGCATGCTATGATGGCAGACGACATCTGAGATGGAAGATGCCAAAGTGCAATTGATGGATACCAAAATGTAGACTTTGAAAGGTAAAATGTATGAGCTTTTTACACACTTTTAGGCTCATCTTGGGGATGGTAACTCAGAGCTTGGGTTGAGAAATGAGATGCACTCATTGAGGATCAGTTCCATCGATGGGTTGAAGGAAGACATTGGAGTGTTGAAGAATGTAGCCTCTTCGACTCCATTTGGTGATGGGCTGTCAGGGTCTCACTAATGTGAAGGCACATGGCCCAAAGAAGTGCTTGGGGGAGCAAAATTCCAGGGACTTAGAGAACTTCATAGGAGACATGGGGTTGTACTCTTGAAGCAAAGAAGTTCAAAATTAGGTTGAGCTTCATTGGTGAGGATGCTGAAACTTGGTTTCACAATAATCAGGACACCCTTGTACGGATCGTTAGTTGAGGAGGATCAAAGAAGAAATCTGAATGTAATTTTCTCATATATGGCGGGGTAGAGAGGCTTTGCATAAGCTGCAAACTTGGTCCATGCAAAAAGTTAGGTAGTTGCATCATTGATGATGAAGATTGATACTTGCATAAAGCGAGGTAGAAGAATACAAGGTGTTTAGGTTTGAGGTGGGTCTCCAAAAGGAAAGAGCTATAAAATGGAATCTGCGGACACAGCCTCAATTCAGTTAGTAGAAGGCTTCTATGGAGAAAGTTCATCAACCACAAGAAAAATTGAGAAGGCACTTTTGCCCAATTGAGAAGGAGTAGGGTGGTGATGATAAAAGAGATTCTACCAAAAAAAGTAGAGTAAAATAGAATGATAGGTTAGTGTCTTACCATTCCCAAGTCATAATAAAGTTAAGCTCTTTATTTGAGAAGGGCTCTTCATAAGTAGGAAATTTCTTATAGAAACCTCATAGTTGCACCTTGTCTAGGAGGTTTCTACAGTTTTTTTTTAAAGACCAAGTAAGCCATAGGGACAGAAGCTACTCTTTGATATAGTGTATGCACTTAAGTTAAGCGGTAGATGGCACAAATAACCAAGATTACTTCGTTAAGGGTTCATCAATGAATGGCATTAGGACCATTTCTTAGCCTAGCTTTAGCTAGCACCATCTAATCTAAAGCGTATCCCTATGGGCTTGAGGCAAGACAAGTAGCTCCTTCCTTCATCTCATTAGGAAAGGATAGGACATCGGTCTTGACCTTGATGGTTCCAAGGGTGAGGAAGAAGTGGCTATTAGAGCTCTTATCAAGATAGCCTTTCAAGCTGGGTAAATGCTAGTGAAAGCAATCAATGGTTTTGGCACAAATGGAGGGTACCAAAATAAATGTCATTGGAAAGGCATAAGTCTAACATACTCTTTTAATTAGTTCCAAGAAGCGGGTGAAGGAAAAGGTTGTTCACTCATTCCAAGAAGAGGAGAATGAAACCAACCTTGACTACTCTTTTCATGGATTACATCCGTCAATCAATTGAAGCATTTTTTGCATGGGAGCTCGAGGATAAAATGTAGGCTGATGGTGATGCACTAGGTAGCATGGAATTGCATGTATCTAATGGAATTTCATGAAACCAACAAGCAAACTAAATCAGACTTATTAAAGGATGTAATTCCTTTTCCACATAAGAAGAATGCATTATCAATATCAAGTGGGAATAGAGATAGAAGTGGATGGTTTTAATGAGTAGGTGTAGAAAAGCTTATTCTAAATAAATAAGGCGACTTGAGCTCGGTCAAGTGAAAGTATGCTCGATGATTCCTCCCAACCAATGCTGACATCACATTTTGATTGATTTTCCTCTGGGCGGAGGATATGAAAAACCAACTTTTCTTTTCATCTAGCTCTCACTTTTTTAGTTAATTAGAAAGATCATGGAGATTTGTAGCATCTTTCTTTCAATCCCATCTTGCGGTGCTCCTTTAGTAGGTCCAATAAACTAGCATATGATGACCCCATTGGGGCCTATTTCGAACTTGGTCCAGTTCAAGTTTAGAAATTCTTTTGATAGGTGTTCCATTTCCTCCTTCTTCAGAACTATTTTGTGCTTCCAAGCTTGGGCAAGTTCCTCATTTGTTTTATCAACCATCCATTTTTCCAATGATCTTTAAACTTATCTCTAGCAATTGTCAGAATCAAACTTTCATTCATTGCCTCATAGACTACAATTCCCAGTTTGATTTAAGTCAATTGGTAGGGCTCTTTGTTCTCTCCATTGTTGGAGGCACTATAAATATCAAAAGTCGAGGTGGGAGAAGACAACACAGATGAAATGGATTTTGGTGGAGTAAAGAATCATTCTTTATCCCAATTCATTTTGGAGGATGCATGTAGATAAGAATAAGGCAGAGACTTTAAGCTTGATGCACTGATGTCCCCTTCAGAAGGAATGATATGGGTGGGGTGAAGTCCTCGCCTATGAGCAACACTCACAAAGCAAAGCTGACATTCAAGTTCAAGGCAAGCCCTACTAAGCAAGAGTAGCCAAACCCTTTGAGAGCAAAGGATAGGGCTCGACTGCCCATAGAAAACCCAACCTTTTCAAGTTAAGCAAGAAAGAAATCCGTCAAGTTTTATTTTTTTCTTATTTACATGTATGTTTCTTATAGCTTTCTTCCTTAAGCCTAATCATGCTTTTCACATGAAATTCGATGCTTCTTGTATCGAAGGAAAGTCAAGAAAATCCCACTCATGGACAAAGCGGATTCTTCTCTCATGTCATGGAAAGAGTATATGCCATAAATCATCCATTCTCAAATCAATCTTTTATCTTTCTCTATATTTGTGTAGTGAAGTTCCTTGTGCTCTAATTCAACATTCTAGTGGACTGATTGTTCTTTCACTAATCTTGAAAGTTTGGGTTTCTCTTCCTCTCCTTGAAAAAAGCTGAACTAGTAACCTAGAGAAACCTCAAATTACGTAATTTATAATGTGGGGAGAAAGGTCAATAAAACTAGAAAGATAAAGACACTCACTTCCATAATGAACTAACTTGCAACCATGATCCACACGATTTATGTATAGGTCATGGGAAACTTGAATGGTATGATGTGATGAGCTAGTGCTTTCATCTCGATTTGAACTCGATTGACTTGTATGGGTGTGGTAGACTAATCACTAGTACTAAAGTGAAGGGCATAAGCAAAACTTGAACCTTATTCAAGCTTCCCTCTCACTTTGCTTGAGCCTCTCTCCTCTCCTTTTAGCCTCATTAATCAAGGACTAGAAGAAATGGGTTACCAAAGATTTGATAGAGTCTAAGTCGATCGAGCACGTAGTTCCATAACCTATATGTGGAGCACTAAAGCATATCGCTTTGATTGAGATCTTCCCAATCGCAACTTATCTATCAGTTGAGTAATTTCATCCCTTTTCCTCCTCTAGTGGTTGAATGCAAAGCTACTTCTTTAGTTAAAAAATGAAATATTGATTAACCTTTAGAATAATTTGGGATCAAAGAGGCTTCGTTTCATCTCTCAGACTCATAGATGGTGTAAGAGAGCAACTATAGATTTGTACTTGTCTTTTGAATGAGGTGGGAGTGGCAGGGTAATCTTGGATGTTAGTCCAATTACTTCACTAGTCGGTGATGCCTGTAGTAGTAGAATGTTTTAAAAAGAAAAAAAACATGGTCTTATTACCATCATAGAAAATGTGCCTTATGAAGTCTATGAAAGGGGATGGAAGTCAATTATGTAATGCGTTATAGCTATGTTTAATAAGAATTCCTCCCAAAAAAGGAAGTCAAGTTTCTTGATGAGTTTCAAAAGCAACATGGCTTGAAGCATCTCTTCTTTAGATTGTGAGATGGTACTTGCTACTCTCGTGGCTTGTCAGCTTGCCTCAAACCACTACTTGACACCCTTTCTGCTTATGCAACTTCATGCATGACTCCACTTTCCTTTGGCCAGCTACCACTTTCTTGCTAGCCTTTTGCTTTGCTTTCTGATACTTGTTCTTACTGTGGGACCTTCTGCTATTCTATTTTGCTATGGGTGATCTAATCATTGGCATGACCATCTTCAGTTCTAAAGAATCTTTCCATCATGGTGCCTACATTCGATCATGCCACAATAACTTTTGAAGCACTACAGACGAGACAAAGTAGCCAATTGTTAGCTCTGAATAACCAGCGTAGCAAGAACCTCAATTCTCCATCGACAAGATTGCATGTGGTGGCTTGTAGGTGAACAAGTACTTCTCCCATAACAATCTATTTTTTAGATATTCTAAGGATCGATGTCTGCTTCATCGGTAGAAAATATTCATAGATATTCCTACAATTTAAGAACCACCATAAAATCTTCCTCATGTATCATCTATAGAAGAACTATGAGCGAGCTACCAATCTAGGCGTTTTCTTGAGACACTGGGATGGAAGATCAAAGTATTCGAGGTCCAAGAATGAAGAAAGGGTAGAATGGACTGAATATGAGCATGGCTAATGCAGAGGCATAAAGATGCATTTTCCATGGGACCCCAAAACCACTGAAAAGAAACATGTCAAGATCCAAATTCAAACACTACAAGCGTGGTTCATGAGACCACTATGTTGCAATGAACCAACAAAGATGAAAAGTAATGGTCTCTTTCTTTCCATTACAAATGACATGCTTTGCCTCAACGATCAAACAAGGAAATATTGTCGATATCCTTTCTTAAATACTGATTTAACTTTTCTTCCAAAGCTACAATTGAATATTTATCCTCCCAAGCTTCATTTATTGACTTTTCTTTAATCTCAAATAAGAATGTATAATGATTCCTCACTTCCTTAGATTTATTTTCTAGTTCTAACTCTTTGGGAAGGATCTCTAGTAATCAAGTCTTTAGAATGATTCCTAATGAATTTCTAATCTTTGGGTAAAGAATCAACTACATTTTCTTCTAAACTCATTTTTTAAATATCATCTACCTCATCTTCAATCACATCATATTTAATAGAATCTATAAGATTTTCATCAAATATGACATGTATTGATTCTTCAACAATCATATTTCTTTTATTATAAACTCTATAAGATCTACCATTCAAAGAATATCCTAAAATGATACCATCATCGAATTTACTATCAAATTTTTCTAATGAATATTTACCATTATTTAAAATGAAGCTTTTACAACCAAAGATATCAAAATAAATAATCTTAGGTTTCTTTTAAAATAATCTCATAAAGAGTTAACTTTATCATGGTGAATTTGATTTTATTTTATTTTAGTGAGCTTTTATATTTGCCTTAATATATAACTCAAGAAAAATTCCCACCCAATTCAAAATAGCATTTGAAATTAAGAACCTAGAGTTGAAGAATTTTCTTTCACACTTGAATTTAACTTGATTTAGCATTTGAACATGTGTTCATTATCATCAAAATCCATCTAATGTAAGGTGAAATCTTGAAGTCAACAAATGGTCACTAGAAAATTCATCAAAATTACCATGTATTTTAAGAAAATGATCAATTAATCCAACATAATTCTCAGTTTCACCAAATCAAGTAAATCTTTACATGCCCAACTTGTTTTCATCTCCTTATCTTTATAATCTCCTAAATGACATGCTATTTTTTTGGTCTTCATTCTTATCTCATAGTTCATCTCTTTAGATTTCTTTTCTCCCCTCATTTATCCATATTGTACATCAGCCAAACTCCATCTCTCTATTATTTTGAGCTCTAGCATGCACATCTCCTCCATATTATCCCTCTTTAGGATGATAGTAGGTAACAGAAACCACCTTATGGTGCCTCATCTCCTTTTCTTTTATACACATGATTTAATCACTTTCATGATTATCTCATCTATAATTTTATTGAGGTGGAATCTTATTATGTGGCATCATTATCCTCCCCTTATTCTCTTCATTGGTGCTCCACTAAATGCATCATTCTCATTTCTTTAATTTACATTGTAAATTCAAATAGCTCAACCTCTACCAAAGCAAGCTTGAAACTAAATTAATACACCTCTCTTTCACTCTTTCATATCACTAAACATAAAGACTTCTATTCTCCCAATTATTTTCTCTCTATAAAATTCATGCATCTCATCATTGCCTTGATTTTATATATTATAAAATATACCAAAATCTTAAAATTTCAAATTTGGTGGGACAATTTGAACTTATGCATGTTTTTTTGTTAGAAAGCTTCTATGCCTTTATTGGTAATCTACTAGTCTTTCTTAATATAAATTATTAATTTTGTAGATATGTACTTCTTTTAATTTAGGATTTTTAATAATAAATGATTTATTACATCTATGCATGCCTTTCTTGGCATGGTTGGTAATAGAAGATATACTTATATGGATGACACTTTAAATTTCTCAAAATCAGACTTTAAAAATATTATTATAGATATAATCTTGATTTAGTAAGAAGCATGAAGTAATTTAATTCATTAAAGTTGATTTAAGTAGAATCACTTTATCTCACAATTAAGCTCTAATCTAAGAGTTTCTTCACTAATATTTTCATGAAATAATCATTATTATTTAGATAAAACACTATATAAGTTACTAAACAACCAAAGGGTGTATCCCTTGAATAATACTAATCATTTTGAAAATTTGATAGATGGAATGTAGAGTAAAAAATAATGCAAAGGCACTATCCTCTCTATCCCTAAAGATAAAATATAGTAAACATAGAGCCATGGTGCCAAACTAACACACATGTTTACATGATTTCAAATTACCTAATACAACACTTAACATGATAAACCATATTACCTAATACAAATTATACAAAAATATAAATAAAAAATTCTTAATAGCCTTGTTTTATATTAAGATCTTATAGGTCCTCTTCCTTCCCTTCCTTAGTGTGCTACATCAATTCCCTAGATATAAAGAACTCTTCTTTGAAGAGTTGGAATCATGAAGGTCTTCAGCTTGGGAGGAAGACTCTACACCAGAAGTTAACCAAGTATCCTCACTTGGTTCATGTCTCCATCTAATTAGGAATAATTAAATAGTTCCACTTTGATGATGTTTCAACTATAATGATGTTCTCCACTTTAAAAATATTAGATGGATAGATACCTACAAATAATTTTTTATCTTCTCTTATAAAAGTTGCATCCTACAAATTTGGAGTTTAACTAAATGGTATTAGATCCACATAAAAAAAAAGCTAATAAACATGTGAGGGATATTCAAGAATATAAATATTAGTACCAAGTATCTTAATAGCTTTAAATGGCATTCTCTCACTTGTAACTTTTTTATGTAGAAAGAAATTTCTCAAGGTAGATGCATATTGGGATATAAATATCTTATATTCCTTAAAAATTTTATTTTGTTTTTTTTTGATACTTTTTTATGTTTCAAATTATCTTTTATGTTTTCAAGGCTAAGAAAATTATATGCAAGTATATATATTTTGAATCAAAAAATGCATGAGTTGGTGTGCTAGTTAGATCAATAGACATCTTAAGAATATACCCATAAACTATTTCAAATAGTGTGTTATGGTTTCTACTGTACTATTGTAAGCAACTTTAGATGTTGATAATGTTAAATCCCAATTTTCTAAGTTCATCCCAACTTTCATAGGGTCTTCCAAAAATATGATATAATTTTAACATCTCTATCAGACACTATGATAGATGGAACTCCATGTAACTCTGACCTCTTTAAATAACAACAATATATATGCATCATGATTTTGGGCAAGGTAAATAGTGTGTCATCTTAGAGAATCTATTCACAACCATAAAATTATTTTCACATCCTTTAGGTGTCCTCAAAATCAAATCCATGGATATATCTTCCCAAAGTTGAAAGTAGGTAAAGATGAGATATCTACCTTTTATTTTGTAGCTTTGCCTTGATGATGTGAGTTACTATAACACCCACCTAAGAGGTGGGGGGTGAATTGGGCATATTAAAAATTTTAAAAGTTAAATCTTAAATTTAAGTTTTAGTAGAAAATTAATTTTTGATTTTATAATGACAAGATATAATTCTAATGCAAAATAAAATAAAAGTAAAGAGAGAATAATAAACACAATTTTTTTATGTGGTTAAACCAAAACCACCTAGCCTAGCCACGGATAATCCACTGAATACAAAATAACTTACAAATAGTACTCTTTTATAATGGGGCGATTACAACCCTATGTACTCTCTCTACAAAGGCGAATACAACCCCAATATAAATTTTAGACAAAAGAAAATACAAAATAATAAATTTTGATAAAATAAATCTCACAAATATACCAAGATATCCAATTCAAAAAATGATCTCACAACTTACAAATGATCACTTAAAAAATTTTGGCAAGATAAAATGCTCACTTAATATTGATAAGAAATAAAATAAATATCTTAAAGTGATCTTACTAGGATGTTTATGTTATTATTTGTAGACTAATATAAAAATTATTTCAAAATAAATTCACAATATTCTTTTACAATAAAATAAATTTCAGCAAGGAATAATTTGTTTTATTTTAAACAAAAGATTCTTTCAATTAAAATAATGATCAAAAATACTTAAATAAAATGAGTATATGATAGATCTAAGTATAGGCTAGTAAGCTTTTAATTAAAAAGAGATATCTAGTAAATATGAAAATAATTTTAGCATAATAATTTAATTTAAAATTCTTAAAATATACTTATAAAATAGATCTAAGAATAAATAATCTTTCTAAATAAGATTAATAAAGAAATATTTCAAGAAACCAAAAGAAATTTATAGGAAGTTAAAAATTTCAACAATTTGAAATAGATCCTACTAACTATCACAAGAGTATTTCACACAAAAAATGATTGAGAAACTTTGATGTGAAAAAAATATCCAAAGACTAATCCACCAAAAAGTATAAATTGAAAAGAATAAATAGATGGTGATAATAACATGAACAACTAAAAAGAATTAAGATCAAGAAAACAACTCAAGTAATTTGAGAAAGCTTGCTTAGTTGAAGATGTTGAAGCTTCCAAACCAAGGATTTGATCTTGCAATATTTAGAGAACACTTGGAAGGAAAATCTAAGAAATTTTCTCTTAGATTTGCTGGAGGGATTTTGAATTTTGAATGAGGAATACTTTCATGAAGAGAATGAGGGCTATTTATAGGCAAGAAGGTCATTTTGAATTATTTCAAAAATATATTATTCTAACCTCATTATCATCTAATAATTTAATATTCAATAAAAATATAATTTATATTAAATAAATATTAAATTTAGTAAAAAAATTCAGCTATTCACATGGGCAAGTCAAAAATAATCAAATATGACTCTTAATATATTCAAAGCATGTAGCATGCATTCATTATTAAAATCTAATGTTTCAAAAGTCATAATAAATTCAATTTTAATCAGGGTCATGTGTAACCTATCAAATTAAAGGAAAAAAATCAAGGAATCCATTGGAGATGAAATCATATAAATTCCTTGATTATAAAATGACTTTGGCTAAAATACAAAATTTCATATATTTTGTTAATTTTGACATGTGACATTTAAATATTATGATATAATTTATATATAATCATACATATGTTAGTTATCATATAACCATCAAATTAAATTAAAATATTTAATTATATTAAGTAAATAAAATAATTAATAGTTATTATCATTTATTATTTTGACAATTCAAATGCTATGTATGAAATATATAATTGAATGTTAATAGAGATTTATATAAATTAACCTCATTAAAATAATATGTTATGTTGTGAGCAAATTTATTCATACCAATGAATAAATGCATATAACCTAAAATATTATATTTTGAGCTTCACATTATCCAATTTAATTTATATTTCATTCTTCTCCAATTTTAAACATATTATGAGATGTATTGGATATGTAATTAGCAATTGATATATCTAAAACACATAAAACATTCATTAGAACATCAAGCATTTGTTTGTTATCATCAAAATTGATCGATTGATGAGGCTCATTAAGCCAACAATCCCCTTTTTTATGATGTAATGTTGGTATTGATTTTGATGAAGGTGCAAATTGACCTTTCATCATAGTTTTGAAAAAAATTCTCTTCTAAAAAAAATTTATGCACAAGAGATGAATAATGTTGCTCCCATAAATGTATGCATAAAATACTTAATACTAACCAACATTTTACTCTTCTCCCCTTTTGACAACATCAAAAGTGAGAACAACTACATACAATTTTAAATATTAGGATCTAACATTCAAGCATGCATCTTAAAGTACAAAAATTCTTCTTACGGTAAGGGTTTGTGTAAAATATCTCAATTTGTAAATTGGTACTAATGAAATTAATATTAACATCACCTTTCAAAACATGATCCCTAATAAAATGATGTCTAATTTCTATATGCTTGGTTCATTGAGTGTTATAGGATTTTTTGGTCAAACTAATAGCACTAGTATTGTCACTGAACTAGAATGTGATCTTGCTTAATACCAAAATCTTCTAATTATTGCTTTAACCAAAGGACACGAACACATACTAAAACGGTATATGTACTAAGCCTCAGTGGATAAAGCTAAATTTTGTTTCATAGATGACAAGACACAAGTGATGATCCTAAAAATGACATGTTCTTTTCTATCTACTTTGCATCCCACAAAATGACATCGAATAACACCAAATCACATGATAAAGAATTTTTAGGATACCATAAACCTAACCTAGTGCCTATCAAATACTAAGATACTTTCTATTAAATGAGATTCTTTTTTTGGGTTGGCACAAAAATGAGCACACAAACAAAAAAACATAATATCGAACTAGTGAGGTATAAAAGTGAACTTATCATACTCCTATAAAGTTTTTTGATCAACAGATTTTCCTAATTCATCTAAATCGAATTTTGTAGATGGGCTCATAGAGTTTTACTAGATTTAAATTTTTTCATGTCAAACCTCACAAGAAATTCATTTGTGTACTTGGTTTGACAGATGAATGTGAGATTTTCTTGTTGCTTCACTTGAAGACCTAAAAAAAAATTAAGTTCTCCCATCATACTCATTTCAAACTCTTTAGACATCAAAGATGAGAACTCATGGCACAAAGATTCATTTGTACTTCCAAATAATATATCATCTACATACACTTGTACCATAATCAAATCATCATCTATGCTCTTAAGGAATAAGGTGGTCTACTCTACCCTTTCTAAATCCATGATCTATCAAAAGTTACTTAACCTACAAGCATGAGGAACTATTTTAAACCATATAAGGCTTTCTTTAATTTATACACATGATTTGGACAATCAAGGCTCTCAAATCAGGTGGTTGCTCTATAAATACATCTTGGTCAATAAATCTATTCAAAAATGCACTCTTGACATCCATTTGAAAAACTTTAAAATCCCTAAAACAAGCATAAGTAAGGAGTAACCTGATAGCTTCTAGTCTTTCTACGACTGCAAAAGATTCTTCAAAATCTATACCTTATACTTCTAAAATAGATCTAAGATTAAATGACCTTTCAAAATGAGCTTAATGAAGAAATATTTCAAGAAACTAAAAGAAATTTGCAGGAAGTTAAAAATTTCAACATGTTGAAATAGATCCTACAAACTATCACAAGAGTTTTTCACAAAAAGATGATTGAGAAACTTTGATGTGAAAAACAATGTCCAAAGACTAATCTACCAAAAAGTATAAATTGTAAAGAATAAATATATGGTGAAAATAGAATGAACAACTAAAAAGGATTAAGATCAAGAAAATAAACTCAAGTAATTTGAGAACGCTTGCTTTGTTGAAGATGTTGAAGCTTCCAACCCAAGGATTTGATCTTGCAATATTTGGAGAACACTTGGAAGGAAAATCTAAGAAATTTTCTCTTAGATTTGCTGGAGGGATTTTGAATTTTGAATGAGGAATACTTTCATGAAGAGAATGAGGGCTATTTATAGGCAAGAAGGTCATTTTGAATTATTTCAAAACTATATATTATTCTAACCTCATGCTATCCTTTAATAATTTAATATTCAATAAAAATATAATTTATATTAAATAAATATTAAATTTAAGCAGCCAAAATTTAGCTATTCACATGGGCAAGTCAAAAATAATCAAATATGGCTCTTAATATATTCAAAGCATGTAGCATGCATTCATTATTAAAATCATCTAATATTTCAAAAGTCATAATAAATTCAATTTGAATCAAAAGTGAGTCATGTGACCTATCAAATTAAAGGAAAAAACTCCAAGGAATCCATTGGAGATGAAATCAGATATAAATTCCTTGATTTTAAAATGAGTTTGGCTAAAATACAAAATTTCATATATTTTTGTTAATTTTGACATGTGACATTTAAATATTATGATATAATTTATATCTAATCATACATATGTTAGTTATCATATAACCATCAAATTAAATTATAATATGTAATTATATGAATTAAATAAAATAATACACTTAATAGTCATTATCATTTATTATTTTGACAATTCAAATGCTATGTATGAAACATATAATTGAATGTTAATTAGATAGAGATTTATATAAATTAACCTCATTAAAATAATATGTTAAGTTGTGATCAAATTGATTCATGGCAATGAATAAATACATATAACCTAAAATATTATATTTTGAGCTTCACATTATCCAATTTAATCTATCTTTCATTCTTCACCTCTTGCAATTTCCTCAAACATATTATGAGATGTATTGGATATGTAATTAGCAATTGATATATCTGAAACACATAAAAACATTCATTAGAACATCCAAGCATTCGTTTGTTATCATCAAAATTGATCGGATTGAACATGAGGCTCATTATGCCAACAGATGATATGTATAATACTGGGCAATAATATGTTTAACATCTCTTCTTAGAGATGACTAGTAAAATCTTTGCTTAACCAAATTTGTGGTCTTTGATTTACTAAAATTTTCTTGTTCATGGATGTTATAACGATTCAAAATTTCTTGCCATTGTGAAGATAACTATCAAAAATGACAAAGGAGCTTTTAAAAGTTAAGAGTTTGGATTTGTGCTCTAGGTAAATCATATAGAAATTAGGGCAAATCTTATCATCTTCACTTAAAGTATCAAATCTAGGGATTTGAATTTCCAAGGATAGAACTACTAGAGATACTTTAAATAAGATATATACTTGCTTGCTTTTTGCACCAAGTTTATGTTTAAGTATAATGTAATTCTTGGAGATATTTGACCCACATAGCATATCTATAATTTGGGTTCTTTTATGTGTTGATGAATTTTAGAGCATGATGAACCTTATTCAAAATAAACTCCTTATGTAAAAGAAAATATCTCTAAGTGCTTAATAGTTTAAATGATCATATAAAATTTTCAATAATATGTACAATATCTTCATTTAGTGTCATTCAATTTTTTTTCAAGAAAGAAATATGATGGTTTTCTTGACTAAACACTCAAGGTGTATCTTTCAATAACTCTCAATGGAATCTAAAAACCATCTAAAAATTGAACCAAATGGAACATGGTGCCTAAGCACAAGAAGACAAGTACCAAGGCATCATACTCTCTATCTCTAACCATCAAATATAACAAACATAGTGCCATGGTACTAGAAGACCAACACCAAGGCACCCCACTGACATCTACATGTTAAAACATAAATTACATGATTTCAACCACAATATAAATAGAACACATAAACATGATAAAACAAATTGCCTAATAAAAATTATAACACATAAAATACATATAAAAGGTTTCAAAAGCCTTATTCATTTGATTGGGATCTTGTAATAGGTCATCTTTCTTAATATCTTCCTTAATGGGTACATCAATATTAACATAAAATTAATTCAAGAAGAAGACTCAAACTTAAATGAACTTATAGGGTAGTCAAAATTGACTTGAAAACTCTCTCCTAAGTGATGAGCATGACATCCTTGCCCTAGAAACTTTAGAACACTCAAAGAATTGAACAAATTTGAATAAAATGAAGTGAACCTCTTTATAGTTAATGAAAGATGATTTGTCATGTCGCTAAGTAATTTAAACCATATAAAAATAGAAATCACCACTCATTAATAAAAAATATAGGATTAGACTTGATTAATAAAGTCTATCATTGAAACTATAACTCATCCATATGCACCAACATGAAGAAGTTATCATAAAATTTAAAGTGTGATTCATGTGAGCTACTTGAAAATAAATATCTGGGATTTTCAAATTTTGATTAAATGTCAAGATCACTGGGTTTAAAATTATTCCTAATTAAATTAATATGCCATCAAATCTACATTTTAATAAAAGTATTTTGAAGGAATTAATTAAGTCTTTAATTGAAACCTTGCATGCATTATGAAGTGATACTATGTGTAGCTCAAACACTCTAAAAGTTGTACAAGAATTCAAATAATAAACAAATTTACATATCTCAAGGTACTTTTAGCCTCGAGCTTATTGCATCAAGTATCATTAGGTTGTACTGGTGGAATTCCTTACATTAATGTTGGAAACCCAAATGACACCTAAGTCCCTCAATTAAAATTTCCATAATGATCTCTCCATAATGACAAGCAAAAGCATCGACAAATCTTAAGTAAGCATCTCTTATTGAAAAATCAAAACTACCTTAAGAGGAGACATCATTTCAAATAGTATTTTGAAACACTTCAATTTTATTGTTGATATTATGTTCGCTAAGGTTGAAAAATAGTGAGGTTTTTCTTCTTATAAATGGTAAATGAAATTTCAATAGGAAAAAACTAAAATAAACTATAACCAATCTAATACACCTCTCTACACATGTGTTCATTGTCACATGTTAAAATTAAACAAACTTAAGTTTCATCTCACTTTGAAATGTGCATAAACATATTAAAATTTTATATAGATTTTTAAATTTAAATTTATCTATCAAACCTAAATAACCCATATATGCCCCCAAAATGTGTTAATTATCTAGATCTGTTTGAGGATGTTGCAAATTAAAACTAATCATTCATATGTTTCAACTTGCTTTGAAATGTGCATGAACATATTGAAATCTAGAAATATATTTAAATTCTAATTTATCAATCAAACCCAATAACTCACCATGACACGCTCTAATATTATCATAACATTTTGAGAGAATCTTTGATAAGATGTTTTTGTCATATGACTATCAAATAACTATGTTTAGCTAATATCTTAATAATAATGATGTTTACAATAGATTTCAATCATATTAACAATCATCAGATAGAACAAATTGTGAACATATGATACCCCCACTCCCCCTACTCCCATAACTCAACCACATAATGGTACCACTAGTCAAGCCCAAATCAAACCACAACCTATGGAGATTCAATTCTTAATAAGGACTACCAAATTAAAAAACAACAGTAGAAAGAATCCCAATACTATATACATCTTTTACTGCAATAACAACAACTAAGATAAACAATCAACTAAAATGAACCAATCTATGCAATAATTACAAAATGATAATCAACAAACTCAAGCCAAGTGCTTTCTCCTAGACTTACCAAGAAGCAACTAAAAGGGAAAAATCTAATGGATCATACTAAATTTGAACTACTCCATAACCCAAACATTATAGCAGATAAACACTTGCTTAAGCAACTAAAATCCAAAATAAATGAAGGGTGGGTTCAAGTTATGAGAGCTAGAGAAGCAAGGGAACTTAAAGGATTACTTAAGGATCATCCTACCAAATTAACAAGATCTAATAGTAATGAAAATCTACCAACTCTTAGAAAGAAAGCCTTATCTAAACCACCCCATAATTTTCTAATTTGGAATGTAAGGGATATTGCTAAATCCCAATTGAAAGCTAGACTAAACATAATAATACCACAAGCTAGGTATCATTGGTTTACTAGAACACATGATTCTCAATCCGCACCACCATCAAGTTTAAAGAAAATATATAAGATGCTTGGCATCTACATCATCTCGAGCAACAAAATTTGGATTATGTGGAAAGCTCTTTTTCATATAGAAATTATGATTGACCACCCTCAATTCATCCATGCCAAAGTAACCTTTGATGATACGACTCTCTTTGCAATGGTTGTATATATAGCATGCTCTCATAGTGGGAGGAAGGACCTTTGGAATCAATTAATTTAGATTAGGAGCTCAATCAACTCACTATGGCTTGTTGGAAGAGACTTCAATATGATAACATCAACCAAGGAAAAGAGTGGAAGATAGCCACCTAACCCAAGACTAGTTGATAAATTCGTGGATCAAATCCTTCAAGCAAATTTATTTGATGAAAGTTACATAGGTAACAAATTCACATGGAGGAGAGGAAGAACTCATGAATGTTTCGATAGAGTGCTTCTTAATGCTTTATGGAAACTACAATTGTAGAATACTTGCACTCACCACTTATCAAGAGCTACTTCTAACCATTCTCCTTTACTCATTTAGGTTACAAGGACTCAACCCACCAAAATTTATATTTCAAATTTTATAATATGTAGTCCCTCCATAAGGACTACTTAGCTTTGCTAAGGGAGTGTTAGAATTTAGAAGAGGTGGGAGAGGTTGGTGTAGACTTTATACACATAAGAAGGCATCAATTCAGCTTAGAAGATAAAATAGAGAATGCTTCTTGAATCTCCACAACCAACTAGGCCAAGCATAAGAAATTGTAAGATTGTTAGAGGAGCAATTGCTATTAAAATATAATGAAAAAGCTAATGAGGACCTCACATAAGCATTAGAACATTTAAACTAAAAGCTCAAGATGGAAGAATTACTTTGGGCCCAAAATCTAGAGAAAGGTCTTTAGAGGGAGAAAAGAATACCAATTATTTCCAGGCATTGATAAAGAAAAGAAAGGAACAAGTCTCAATTTTTAGTATCAAGTCTATTAAAAATAAATTTCTATTAGAGCAGTTTCAAAAACAAGCATATGGTATTTAATTTTATAAACAACTATTAACACCTAACATCACATCATCTTGCCATTTTAAAGATTGTCTTATTCCTAATGATGATCGTATTAGCATTCACAAAATTTTTTATGAAGAGGAATCAAGCAAGTATTAGTCTTTCTCCATTGATAAGGCACCCGCCTAGATGGATTTAACGCATGTTCTTACCAAGCATCATGGAATATTTTCAAAAATGAGGTAACCCAAGCTATTCAAGAATTCTTCAAAGGTAGTTTTATGTTAAAATTCTTTTTCTCTTTCACCATCATCCTTATTTCTAAACAAAAATTTCTATACAAATGGATATGTATCAACCCATAAGCATTATTAGAACTATTAGCAATATTGTAGGCAAAATTATATCTTTGAGGTTGCAACCATTATTTTCGAACATTATCTCTCTCAATAAAAGTGCTTTCATCAAGAGGAGGAACATTAGTGAAAACACCTAGCTTGCCTAAGAACTTCTAAAGGATCTCAATGCCAAATGTAGGAGCCATAACCTAGGAATCAAGCTAGACATCCATAAAGTCTTTGATACAATTCAATGGAAATTCATTGAACAGGTTTCGCATGCTAAAGGTTTCATTGGTGAGTCAATCAATCTTATTATGAAAACTGACACAAATAACTTCTATTAAATTATAATCAATGGTACCAAGGCATGCTTCTTCAAATACACAAGGGGACCAAAGTAAGGAGATGATTTGTCACCCACCATATTCATCATTATAATGGATTACTTCTCCAAAATAATGAACAACATGATAAGTATCACTCCATCCACTCAATATCACACTAGAGGAGTCATCCCTATTCTCATATAATGTTTATTGATGGCATTCTCATATTTTGTAATGGGGGCAAAGAAATCTATAAGAAAAGTCTAGAATACCATCAAGATTTTTGAGGAGCACTCAAAAGTAAAGATTAATAGAGAAAACTCACTTTTATATCTTTGCAATAAGACCAATAGAATGGAAGAAAGCTGGATACATGAATACATTGGCCTTAAAGCAACGAAATTCCCCATTAGATATCTGGGCAACACCATATACGCTATAAGAATGAAGATAGTTTACTTCAATGAAATAATCCCTAAAATCCAAAATAGAATACTTTCAAGGGATAACCATCTACTTTCTTATGGGGGCATACTATCTCTAATTCAAAGTATATTGAGTTTGCTCCCTCTACACATTCTCTAGAAGGTCAATATACCTATGGGCATCTAAAAAATAATTGAATATACTTTAATTACATACTTTTAAAAAATTAATGGAAAAGGATATCATTGGACAAGTTGGAGGGCATGCAAGCATAGAAATAATGGTGACCTTAGATTTAAATCCTTATAAGACAACATTCATTGCAACTCCTTCAAACAATGGATAAAACTTAGATAAGACACTACCTTATGGGCCAAGTTTAGGATCACAAAATATTGCAATAAAATACATCCAATGGAGATCCAACAAAATCAACTGACTCCCCACTATGGAAGAAGCTACTAAAAGTTGGAGATATTATTGAGAAATTTATAAGATGGCTAATTGGGGGAAGGAAGCATCAACATCTGGTATGACCTCTGGTTTCAAAAGGAACCATTAAGCATCTACCAACATATGGTTAAAGTATTTTTCATCAAGTTGGCTAGCAATACCACCTTGAAAAGTGATGAGATATTACGTGTACCGAGGATATTGTTGCTGAAATTTTCCGATTCCTTCAACACTACCAAAGGGATAAACTACACATCACATTGGGAGGGAGCTGGGGAATTTCTCATAAGCATGCTACACAAGCTACATCACCTTTAACTTCCAATTCATGGGAAATGCTCAATTGGCATAGTTCCTAAAAATCTATCACTTCATTCCTATGTTGGAGATCTTTAACAACGCTTTACTAGTAGAGGAACACCTGAAAAAGAAAGAGGAACATCTAGCTAAAAAATTTCCCGTAGCCAGTAGACTACCCCTTTGGATTTGTAAATCTAAGATAGACCAAGGCCCCCCATGGCTCCTTCTTAGTGGATCCATTGCACATCAACAAGGTCCATAAATATAATCGAACTAAGTTAAACCCAATTTGATTCTCCCTAGTGGAGTTAAATCACACCCTTCTCCCTAGTTGAGCCATAACAAATTGCAACAAATTAAACCCAATCTTGATCCCCAGTGGATTCAGATCCATATCCCCTAAAGGATATGCACCACATTCATCAAATCTAGTCTTGATTCCTAGAGGATTCAAGCTCATATCCTGAGCATATATGCCCCCAAATTAAACGTAAACCAAATCAAATCAAATTCAAACTTGTATCCCTAGTGGACCTCCCCTTCATAAATCAATTCTTCATCCCTAGTGGATTCTTGCCAAACAAATTAAATCAAATATATATCCCTAGTGGATAGCTCAAACCTGCTTCCTTAATGGAAGGTTCATAGGATTTTCATCTTTTATGCCCTTAGCATAAAACCCTCACATGTTATATCCAATACATGTGTGATCCCCTATCGGACCCTCTACATGTCCTTGACATGAAGTTCCTATCAAATCCTCTTGACTCTCTTATGACCTTGGCATAAGGTGAGTTGTAATGCACTAAGATCGTGATTCTATCTACCTCTCAGGTTTAGGTTCAGATAGTTTCCATTAGCATTTGTAATCTTTTGGATGTGGCTGATCATCTCGATCAATGACAATACATGTGGTGTGCCTTGTCAATTACACCATGCCTATTGGGGGTCCTTTTATTGACCTCACTTTTGGAGTGAGGATTCAATCTCCTCTTCTTAGACTTAAGAAAATTCTACCGATTAGGTGAACACTTAACCTAGGCATAGAGACTTAGAAGGGTTAACCATATGATTAAGCTATGCCTAAGGGTTTAGGATGATCTACCTATCCCATGGATTAAACCCAACCTATGTCGACTTCTTAAGCCACAACCAAATTCAATTCATACCAAACCTAAATCTTAATCTAAATCAATCCAAATTCAATTGACTTCCTCATAATGAATTCATATCTTCAATCATACCATCACTCCCTCTTCCCCAAATATAAATCAAATCTATTCAAATGCAGCCTGGTCCCTTCTAATTTTATGGACTTAGCTAAATTCCTCTAATCTAAACTGCAAACTCAAGTGATTTTCTCATGAATCATTTATTTCTAAATTATTACTCAATGTATAAATTAAACCTACACAAAGTCTACCATACCAATCTAAATATCAATATCAAGTCAAATTCCTATCTAAGCCAAATGAACCAATCCCATAGACTTAGCCAAATTTCCATTCAATTCAAACCAAATTCAATTGATTTTCTTGTGAGTCAATTAAATCTTTGATCACCATCTCAAATATAAATTAAACCTATAATAATCAAGCCAAAACAAAATCAACCCATGTCAAACCTAACCTAACCCCTTTAACTTGAAATATTCAAATTAACCAAAACCCATTTGAACCTAAACCAATTACAAAGAAATTTATAAAGCAATTCTAAACTCATATATAAATTCAACTAAACTCAAGTCTACAATAAATCAAGCCAACTAAGCCCAATTAGCCCACTTGACTCAAAGTGACATGTTTGACCTATTTGAACTAAATTCTAACCTAACCCAAATTAGATTGAACCAAGCCTACCAAAACCTCCTATCATGATTGATGATCACCTTAGGATAATCAATTATCACAAATTGGGTCAAAATAAATTAACTTTGTCATTTGACCAAGTCAACCCACTTAAACCATATGAACCCAAACTAGCCAAAATTAATCCTACACCAAAATAATTGAAACCAATGATTCATACCAACTTATGATCAATGATTGAACATGACGTGATCATCAATTGAACCAAACCTAACCCAATTGGCTCTTTGATCCAAGTTGACCCAATTTGCCCTTAAAGATCAAAATGGGTCAAATCATGATCTAACCCAAATTGATTGTGACCAACAGCTCAAGTTCATTCCAATTTGATTATTCAACTTGACCAAGGCCATGATTGAACTCAGTTTGACCAATTGGTCTACCTAACCCATTTACCCCAAATTGACCTAAAGGATCAAATTGGCAAATAAAATCAAATCAAAAATGATTCAAACTAAAGCCTACAATCATTAACTATTGAACATGAATCAACACCTAACCTAAGTCAATTTGACCAATTTCATCAAATTAGTCAACTTGACCCATTTGACCTACATGAATCTAGATGAGCCAAAATCAAATATAAGCCAAATTGATTGAAGTGAATTGAACTAAAATACTTCAAATCATCATTTGAACTTGAACTAAGCTTTTATTTGACTAAATTGGACCGATTGGTCAACCAAACCCAACCTAGCCCAATTTAACCTATAAGGGTCAAATTGAGCCAAACCCACTTGAACCAAACCAAGAACCATTGGAACCTAATTCAACCCAAACCAAACCCACCTTGCCTCAACCCAAAGCAAGTCCCCCTTGGATTATCCTCCCTACATGATATTTTGCCAAAAATAGCAAAGTTCACTCCCTCCCCTTGGGCCATCAAGCACCCAAATGAGGGTCTCCTACTCACCTAGCCCAACCCATGTAGGTCGACTTGGACCAAAGGGAGGTGAGTTAAATTACATCCCTCATTAGCCAAAACCCATGGACCTAAAAGAGAAACTAACTACCTTGGGCTACCCACCAGAGCTTCCACCAACCTAATCGAGCCACGTGGAGGTGACACCAGCTCGTCGACTGAAATTGGAGGACAATCTTATCCATCTGATCTAAGGGAGGGGGATATACCCCCCTCATTTTGATCAAAATTCAACTCAATCACTCTCAAAAACTCCCTAGAGTTCATTTTGAAACCCCTAAAGGTTCCACAAAGCACTCCAAGCTTCCTTAAGCTCAAATTTTTTCAAGCCCAAATAGGATAGCCCCTCCTTCAATCCAACTCCCTCATTTCTTCACCAAATCTAAATTAACTTCATACACACCATCCCCACACCTCGTCGAGTAAGAACAAATTGCCTCTTGAGTGCTTCGAACACTAGATGTGGGACTTCTATCAAACTGACCTCCAAATCTATGGTGCTTGGTCCAAAGAATGAATGGTAAAGAATTGATCCAAGTGCTGCTCAACAAGGATTCATCTCTACTAGATGAAGCTTCTTTAATTGGATTTTCCACACTCTTGAGCTTCGACGAGGTAATTCCATGAAACCGAGCTTTTAGCAAAAAAAATGATTGGTCTTTTGTGAAGGAAACTTGCATATCATGTGTTTTCCACTCTTGGATCCCCTCAGATCATTATCGTGAATTTGTGGTATCTATTTTGAGTTAATTTGAGCTTGGGTGAGCTCAGATCAAATGAGAAATGGCAGACGACCTCCATCTTTCATTGTTCTTGGGATGATCGATCATGCACCATCTGTTTCACATTATTGGAATGGACGATCATGATTATTCACTAAATTTTATCTAATTTTATCTCTTAAGGAACTATGGGTTTGATTTATGTCATCCGATCTGAGATCAGATGGCATAGATGAAAGCGCATCCACTGTCAGCCATGTTAGTTTTCAGTCAGATGCATTTAAATAGCCAATCCCGTGACACCATATGGAAAAGCATGCCACATCATCGGTCTGCATGGCGTGGACAAGATTAGGCTTAATTAGGGATAATTAATTATTTTTATTGGCTAAAACTTCCAAAATTCATAACAAATCATAAAAATATTAAAAAATATAGATAAATAGTCATTTTAAAAATACTTCAGAGCATAATCATTTAAAATTAGTTCTAAGTGAATTTAAATAGTAATTGAGGCTTAATATGAGTTTAATTGAAAACTTAATTAGCTTAATTATTCCTTAATTACTTAAGTAATTAATTCCAAACTTTCATGTGGTAGTTTAATGAGATGACCTTTGCCTCCCATAATTTTCTTGGGATTTATTACTTGATTAATTGGAGAAATTACTCATTTAAGCCTTAACCACTCCCTTAATTAACTAAATTGTTAATTAAACCCCTAATCAACAACCAAATTAATTAATTGGGTATGTTAATCACTGTTAAACACTGAATGGGAAAGAGAAATAAGATGGGGCCCACTTTCCTAATCTTTTTTTAATCCCATTCACTTTAAAGGAGATTAATTAATTTTGGATTAATTAAAGGTTTAATTGGTTAATTAAATGGCTTAATTAATGATTTGAATATTAACATCAAATGTTTATTAATTTGATCATAAGTAGATCTTTAGGTGTTTTATAACCTAAAGTAATTTAGGGAAATTATGGTTAACCCACATGAGTGGGAAAACTATAAGAGTACTTAATTAAATTCCTTAATCTAATTGACCATTAATCATGAGCCAACATTAGGCCCTTTCATTTTTTAAGATCATTGAAAATTTACTTTTCATTCATAAGCATAACATGTTGGCTCATAATTATTTAGTTAATTATATTAAAGTAATATTGGTAAGGAAAATTAATTGAACTAATTAAGAATCAAATTTAATTAATTAATATAATTCACTTAATTACCATTTCACTAAACCAAATTAATTCACAAACTTGGGAATGGGTTAAGATTAGCAAATGATAATCCTCCTCCTCTCTTTGAAGTCAAATCAAAATCAAAAAATAATTTAATAAATAAACTTTAGTTTACTTTAAATGATTTTATTTAGTATGGTTATCCTTATGAATTAATTTGATTGAATGAATCATATGTTTGTATTTGATTATCCTTATCCAATCATGCTAAATATTGTATGTCATTTGATTTCATGCATCCATATCTGTCAAAAGTAATTAAATTAAATGAAATTTCTATTATATAAAGCTTGCATGTGTTGGTTTAAATTAATATATGTGTGGCTATTATCACTATTAGATCCAAATATATTTTCTAAGAACTTATAAATGAACAATAACATCTGTACTGATTATAGTTATAAATACATAAGAGATGCATGTGCTTATTGTTTAAGTTTATGATGTGAAGCTCTCTTTCTTTTAATTATGTGTTCTTTACATGAGTTTGAATAGTAATGGGTATATAGTCTAGACATCTCGAGAATATGAGGCTTTAGCTAGCCCCAAGGAAGACATTTGATTACCTCTCTTTCCTAGTTAACAAAGGCACATATCCATTTGATTTCATTTTTATGAATTTTAGCATCAGAAATTAGAAAGAGCTTTAAATCATATACATAAATAATTCAATTAAAGAAAATACAATCTTTGCATGAATTTCATCCTCATAATTATGAATACATGTGTATGTATTCAAGAAAAGTAGGTATATAGTCTGGACATTCTGGGAATACGAGGCTTTAAGTAGCCCTAAAGAGGTCATTTGATTATCTCACTTTCCGGTTAACAATGATAATACCGCATATGCCATTTATACATGTGTGTGTACTTAATTAAGAAATGAGAATCCTCTTTTCTACTAAAAAAATATGCATCCATAATTATTTATGCCATTAAATTGGTTAGTCATGTGATTTGGAGCTTTCTTTCCTATGTTCATCTATGCAAATCTACATGTGTTTGAATGACAACAGGTATATAGTCTGAACATCCTGGGAATATGAGGTTTTAAGTAAACCCATGGAGGTCGTTTGATTCCCTCACTTACCTGGTTAACAAAGACACGTACCCATGTGATTTCATTCATATGTATTTTGATATTAGAATTTAGATAGATCTTTAATTTATATGTTTATATAATTCAACCAAAATAAAAATATAAATTCCAAATATGCACCTTCATTTTCATTTAAGTGTGCTAAAACATATTGTATATATAAGTATGCTTAAGATCAAGTCATATGCATGATATATGTGATGGGAAGGAATGATTTGATATATATCATGTGATAGTAGTTCAATTAAATTAATCTTAAGATGCCTTTCATATTGAATAAATTTATTTAAAGTTAACCTAAACTTAGGATTAACTAAAAATCATATAATAAGCCATTCTTTAAAAAGAATAAATTAAATTAATATGCTTTAGAATGTCACCTTGCCATAAGAAGCTCCGAGCAAGCTTTTCAATCTCATTAATGATGCTTTTGGGGACCATGGTGTGAGTGACTTGATACATAGAAATGCTAAGTAAGGAAGACTTGATAAGTTGTAATCGACCAGCCATAGACAAGTGTGGAATGCCCCATTGGTTAATCCTTTCTCTAGCTTTTTGGGTGAGCTGCACAAAATCAATGGCTTTCAATTTTTTTATGGCAAATTTGATGCCTAAATACTCAAGCTCCTGGACCTTCTTAAACCCCATCAGTTTGGTGATCCTGTTTGTTTTCCACCTGTAGGTGGCTTTGCTAAAAATAATTGCACTTTTGGTAGCATTTATCCACTGCCCGGTACAACTGCAATAGTCATTCAAAATTTTAAGGATGCATTTGGCATGGGTGATTAAGGCTTTAGATGTGATGAGGATATCGTCAGCATATAGAAGGTGTGATATATGAGTGCCCCCATTGGCTATAGCTACTCCAAGGTCAGTTTGTTGTTGTTTGATAGCTATAGATAAGAGTTCCTAGCAAAGTATAAATAGGTATGGGGATAGCGGGCATCCCTGTCGAAACCCACAATGGGCCTTTATCCAGCTTGTCCTTTGGCCATTAAGTAAAAGGGCAAAGGAAGGGAAGGAGACACATTGGAGAAGCCAATTCTGGAATTTATTGGGCATTCCAATTTTGTGGAGGACTAGAGCAAGTGTTTCCCAACTCATTTTATATCATAGGCTTGTTCCATGTCAATCTTGATTGCCATGAAGCCATCTTTAGATGTGGAATGTTGAAATTTGTTGATTATCTCTTAAGCCGCCAAACAATGATGGGAGATCAATCTATGAGGCACAAAGGCCCCTTTAAATGATGTGAGGGAGAATATTTTTCAGCCGGCACACAAGAATTTTGACTATGAGTTTGTATGTTGTTCTGCATAGGCTGATAGGCCTAAATTTTGCTGGACAATCAACATTTGGGGATTTGGGCAAGAGAATCACCAATGTTTCCTTCCACTGAGAAGCCATGGTGCCATTAAAAAATTCCTTTACAGCCTCCACGACGTCCGGGCCAATGATTTTCCAAAAGTGCTTATAAAAAGATGCGGGTGATTCCATCGATCCTAGGAGCACGGTTGGCACCCATAGTTTTGATCACCTCCCAAATTTCAGCTTCATTGGTGTCCATTTCCAAAAGTTCACCAACTTGAGGCAGAATCCTGAAATTTTCAGCAAAGCAAGGCCAACTGGAGGTAGTAATAGGATGAACACTCCATTTCTACTGAAAAAAATTCATGAAGGCTTGGTGGATTAAGATTGGATCATCCGTGTTCTGACCATCTTCAAACTTGAGTGTGCTAATTCTATTAGATCTCTTTCGAGCAGAAGCAACAACATGAAAGAAATGAGTATTGGCATCTCCCTCCTCAGCCCACCAGATTTTGGCCCTTTTCCTCCACTAACAAGAGAGATGGGCAAGAGTTGAGTTCAGCTCATTTTCTTTGCGGCGAAGCTCCATATCTTGCTGCTCGGTCAACCCATTTGGAGAGCTATCAGCCACCTGCAACTACATAATTTCCTCTTGAAGGTGTGTCCCTTTGCTTACTTAAGTCTTTGAGCTTACTCTTGCTCTAGTAGAATAGGTTCTTCAATGTACGATGACACTTTCTATCCAAGTTTTCAGCCTTGGAGCCTTCATAGTTGCCTTGCCAACTCTTCCAAACTAGCTTCCATGCCATAGGGTAAGACAACCATCTGTCTTCAAACCTGAGCCATCTATGTGATTTCCACTTTTCCACTGACTGGATTTGAAGAAGAATGGGGAAATGATCTGATGCAATCCTTGGGAGGTGTTTAGTTTGAGCAAGAGGAAGAAGGTTGGAGGCAACAGAGTTTATGAGGAATCAGTCAAGGTGCACCCAGATTCGACTGCTTTTATCTATTTTATTGGCCCATGTGAACTGGGACCGGTGATGTTTAGCTCATGGAGGTCCCCGTTGGTCAAACAATCCATCATCTCTTTGGCTGCCAGTGAGAATTTAAGTTGTTTTCCCCCCTTTTTTATCATTTGCATCATAAATGCAGTTGAAATCCCCCCTACAATAACTGGAAGTTCTATGTGCAGCAAAGGAGTTAAGGTGTCCCATAGCCCACGGTGAGTGTGATAGTCTTTATGAGCATAGCAAACTGCCGCCATCCACTTAGCCTTATCAGGTAATTTCATATTTCCCATAATGCACTGATCATTCTATATGATAGGGGTGAATGTGATTAAATCATTCCGCCACATAGCAAGGATACCTCCAGATTTCCCCACAGTAGGTTGGTGTAGAAAATCCCAGTTGTGTAGTGCAATTTTATCAATTTCCCTTCTAGCGATGTCCTCCACTATTGTTTCAATGAGGCCAATGAAGAGAGCATTGTGCTCTCCAAGAATTTGCCAGAGGTAGTGCCCTGTAGCCTTCTTGTGGACCCCCCGGTAATTCCAAATTATAACGTAAGTCATGGGTGTATGTTGCGAGAGGCATCCCTCTCATCGTCAATATGGAATTCACTCTTTTACCGTTTTCATGGTATGGCTTTAATCGGGCCCAGCTGACCCAACTCCCTCTCAAAGTGTGCTTTAGATATACGGCCTTGTCCACTTTTAGCCTTGTTGTGTTTGAATAATTTAGTGGTATCTTCTATTTCCTTTACTGCAAAAGAAATTGTTGTTGTGTGTGGTGTGGATGGTTCCCCCTTGCCCTTATCTTAGTGAGTTTGCAAAGATTATATGCTATCTTTTACAAAGGATCCATTGGAGTTGGTGTTCTTGCTGCAGTCCCCTTGCTATTTTCTGGAGTTGGCAGCAGCAGTTTTCTATCTTGGAGTGTCTCCCTTCTAATTTTCTAGTTTGTGTGGCTTTCCCTTCCTCTTGGTAACCAACGTCCATGGCCCATATAAATTTTCCAGGTTATTATGAGCTGTAACATCAACAAGAGCCTCTTTCGCTTTGGTTTTAGTGGCTGATTTAGTGCAAAAATCTGCAACAACAATGTCAGTCTGAATCGCTTGCTGAAATTGGCCGGTTTCTTGCACTTGACTTGTCAAAAGGTGGTTTGATGATGTGGTGGGTTTGGAGAATTGTTGGGCTTGCTAATGGGTGCCATAGCCTCATCATGTTTTGCTCTATCTGGATAAGTTTCAAGCTTGTGTCCTACTTTTCCACAATGGAAGCATAGTTGAGCAATCCCCTCATATTCTACTTTTTGAAAAAAAGTAGCTTTTGTAGCCATTGATCCATATTCCAGGAGGGAATCTCTTTGATAGGTCAACCTTGACACAAATCCGTGTGTATGTGCTTTGCCCCCATTTGCTAGTTTGGTTATCCATCCACATTGGTTCACCAACAAATGAAGCAATTCAGGCTAGATTGTTGCCATCCCAGTATATGAGGGGTAGGCTGGGGAGTCTCATCCATAAAGGGGTAGTTAAACCTAATAGAGATTCAGGAGAGAAATCAGGAGTCAACATGTCCATAGCAATGACATTGTCGGTTATAAACCACGATCCATTACGAAGAAGAACATCAGGCTTCATGATTTGAAAATACTTAAAACAATCGTGGCAACAAGAACTAAGTCAATTCCCCATTGATTCCATTTTCATTTCAAATCGTTGTTTAGAAAGTAGTAAGGTAGTTTTTTCCTAAGGAGTTTCCCAACAAGAGCGGCTTCCAATTTCTGAATATTTTCCTGCATAGAGCTAGCATCAAGATTGACTGCAACTCCATCCCTATCACTAATGTCTTCAAAATTCACTTTGGAAAGAGGGACGACTGCCAGTTTCTTCCAGACATTGGTTGGAGTTGTGCTTGGTTTCCTCGAGTTTAGGTTGCATAGGAGCTGAATCCTTTATATGTGAATCAGTTTGCTTGAACATCCCTTGCATCTTCTCAGGACAACTGGTCGGCTGGCAACAAGCCTTGTGTGAAACCCAAAGTGATGTATCCTTGTTATCAAGCCTTGCTGCTACTTCTTGAGTATGGGAATTAGGTGTTCTGAAAACCTCTTGTTTTCTAGAGTCAGCTTGGAAAGATTGACTTCCATTGTTCAATTCAGCCCTCATTGTGGCATTCTAACAAACAGCTTGTGTGCATCTCCTTGGATCAAAGCAATCAGTGCCATGGGGCTGCCAGCCTGGACTGGAAGGCGGCATTATTAGCATCTGAATACATCCATTCATAGCAGCAGAGGCATTGTACAAAGGAAAATCAAGAATCAAGCAAGAAGGGCTACCCTCGCGGAAATCTGAGGGGTCGCAAACCCGACGATCTGAGCGCGGGGTTGCCAGCACTGCTCCCACTAAAGGATACTCGCCGACCATAGACCTACATCATTGCCCTCCTCCCCGCTAATTGGGAAGGGTAGCCACAACGAAGCGCTTAGTGTAGAGCTCTCCGCACATTCTCAGATCCATTTGTTCATTGGTTCGCCTCGTATGGCCTCCGATTGGATTTTGCAATGGGGCATGATGGCCGTAGCTGCACTACCCTTAGGTTTGGCTCTAATTCTAGCATTGTCCAGTTCCATGGACAATGCTCCACTGTTAGTAGCAACTCGATCTAATGAAGGTGATCATAATGGTACTGTTCCATTGGAGTCAAGCTCCATTTGCACTGTAGTATTGCCGAGAGCTTCTTGATCACTCTCGCCTGATGACTGTTGTTGCCCCCTCTTCGTCACCATCTTCCCCTTCATCCTCCATGGAGCCATGGCCACCTTGCTTACCTTTGAGTCGCTTGGGTGCCCTTCGCCCCAAACTACCACAAAAACTCCTCCATCCTTCAAGAGCCTTCACCTCCAAAGCTACACTACTTTGCCATCCACCTTCCTTGCTATCAACACCCCCACTCCTCCTCGAATGAGGGGTGGTCACCCATATCCCCATAGCTTCTCTCACTAGGAAACTAAGAGAGAGAAGGAAAGAAGAGAAATGAAAGAGCCTTTCTTGAGAGCTCTTTCTTGATTCTATGGGTGGTTGTGCATAGCCGTTCTTAGTTGGTGGAGCGATTTGTCTGGTTAATTCTGTTAACGAACGAGACCTCAGCCTGCTAACTAGCTATACAGAGTTCAACCTCCGCGGCCAGCTTCTTAGAGGGACTATGGCCATTTAGGCCACATAAGTTTGAGGCAATAACAGGTCTATGATGCCCTTAGATGTTATGACGCCTTTCGGCGATGTATTCAACGAGTATATAGCCTTGGCCGACAGGACCACATAATCTTTTGAAAATTTCATCATGATGGGGATAGATCATTGTAATTTTTGGTCTTCAACGAGGAATTCCAAATAAGCGTCATCGACACGACTACGCCCCCCTTTGTACACCGTCCGTCGCTCCTACCGATTGAATGGTCCGGTGAAGTGTTCAGATCGCTGCGACGTGGGTGGTCCTCCACCCATGACTCAGCGAGAAGTCCATTGAACCTTATCATTTAGAGGAAGAAGAAGTCGTAACAAGGTTTCCATAGGTGAACCTGTGGAAGGATCATTGTCGAGACTGAAACACATCGAGCAATTTAGAGAAATCATGAAACAAGCGGTTGCGGCTACCACCGCGGGATGACTGTCCCGACCGTCACCTCATCCCCTCCTAGGAGGGGCGCGAGGGGCATGGCTGGGGATGGATAAAACACAAACTGGCATAGTTTTGCGCCAAGGGAAAATTGAAAGGCACGGGCCCCGCGTTAGGCTCAGTAGCGTGGAGTGCCGTCGCACTCCATGCGGTTGGACACGACTCTCGACAATGGATATCTTGGCTCTTGCATCGATAAAGAGCATAGTGAAATGTGATACGTGGTGCGAATTGCAAAATACCATGAACCGTCAAGTCTTTGAACGTAAGTTGCGCCTGAGATTCAAGCGTTGCGTCACTCTGTGCCAACTCCATCCCCCCGATGGGTGCTTGTCTGCCGAGGCATGGACGCGAAGTTGGCCCATGCCCTTCGCATGGCAGTAAGAACTGTCGCCGCTCTTCGGCTGGAAACGAGGGTGAAAGCTATGAGCACATACTGCATTATCTCGTTCGAATCCTAAGAGAATGACGGTCCCCGAGCGATCTCCACTCCACGATCGACTGCATGCTTGAATGCGACCCGGATGGGCAAAGCCACCACGAAGTTTAAGCATATCAATAAGCGAGGAGAAGAAACTTACGAGGATTCCCTAGAACGGTGAGCAAACCAGACATGCCGGTGAATCGTCACATGCGCTCAAATTATAGCGGAGAAGCATCCTCGGCCGGACGGTCCCCAAAGGGGCAGGTGAGAGCCCGTGCCGAACCTGCGGCAACATGAGGCTATCGGTGAGTCGCGTCGGAATGCACCTAATCGAGCAATAAATTCCGTCCAAGGCTAAATGCAGCCCTAACTAGCTTGTGGCATCCAAGCGTTCATAGCAACATTACTTTTTAATCTTTGATGTCAGCTCTTCCTATCATTATGAGCAGGATTCACCAAGTATTGGATTGTTCACCCACCAATAGGGAACGTGAGCTGGGTTTAGACCATCATGAGACAGGTTAGTTTTACCCTACTGATGATCGTGCCGCGATAGTAATTCAACCTAGTACGAGAGGAACCGTTGATTCACACAATTGGTCATCGCGCTTGGTTGAAAAGCCAGTGGCGTGAAGCTACCTTGTGCAGGATGCCTCTAAGTCAAAATTGGTAAAAAATGCGATGCTCGGTCCACGCAGGGCTTTGGCCAACGGGGCGGCACGTGGACGGGTGGCATTCACACCGCAGAACTAAGACACCGCATTTAACTCCCCGAAATGTAGAATGGATGATGGGCGTAATCCTTACGCAGACTTAAATTTGAGATGGGGCAGACGCGAGGCTCCTTGCCGATCCACTAAGATCCGCCTATGCACAAATTCATCCCCCTAGTTTGATATCAGGGAGATAGTATGTCAATAAAGCACTATCACCGGTCACTGCCACCGACCATAGCAAGCCATCTCCACTGGTCATCACCACCACCGACCATCACCATCGGTTCCTGACCCTTGTTGTTCACTATCACCAACTGCCACCAACAACTGTTATAGCCTAACCACTGCCACATAGTTGTTGTTACCTAATTTTGGGATTCCCATTGTTACTTTCTCATATACAATTCTATAATCAAACTTTGTACTCAAACATATATAGTGGAAAGTTTTGCCATTCGTGGTTTTTTTCTTTTATTTCTGGGGTTTTTTCACGTAAAAATCCTGGAGCTTCTTATTCACTCTTCAAATATCTGTGTGTGTGCTGGATTTCACAATAAGACTAAGGTGTAAACTTTTATTCTAATGCAACTAGTTTTCTAGCACACAATAATTTGTACCACCGTCGACCATCACCGGCCATCTCCACTGGTCATCACCACCGCCGACCTTCACCGTCATTAGCTGACCCTTGCTGTTCACTATCACCAACTGACATCAACAATTATACAACCACTGATAGTTGTTGTTACTCGATTCGGATTCCATTATCGGACTTTCTCATATAATCACGAAAACTTTGTACTTCAAAATAGATATAGAAGAGGAAGCTCTAAAGCTTAAAAATCTTCCAAGCATCGTTCCACCACCCGACGGTCACTGACCAGTGTTGTCGGCTGCCAACCACCGCCATCGGCCGCCACCACCGATCCTCATCATCGTCAACCACTATCGCCGCCATTACCGCTGCCCATTGCCAGTTGCCATAAAGCTATTTGGTCATCACGGCCGACGACATCCTTACTGGTCTCATGCCAATCATCATCATTATCGTTGATCACCGTTGATCATTGACTATCGCGGCCACCATCGATCACCCATCTTCGCTAGTCATCACCATCGCCATTTTCAGCCTTTCATTGTTGTTCGCTATCACCAACTACCACCAACAAGCATTATCCACCGCCATATATTATTTATTGATTATGGATTCCCATTATCAGACTTTGTCATATACAATTATGTAATCTCGTATTATGAAAACATTATACTCCGAAATAGATATAAAATGAAAAATTTTTGCTAGGCTAGGCCTCATGGTTTTTTCCCCTCTTTTTGGAGTTTTTTTACGTAAAAATTCTGGAGCTTCTTGTTCACTCTTCAAATATCTATGTGTGTGCTGGATTTCATAATAAGGCTAAGGCATAAAGTTTTATTCTATCACAACTAGTTTTCTAGCACGCAATAGTTTGGCACCGTCTGTGGGAAACATTCCTTTTACATCTTCACAATGATTGACAATCTGACTTTATTTCAGAATAGCACCACCTATATGGTGAAAAAAATCTTACTCTCGAGGAACACATAAGAAGAATGAAGATTCATCAAACTTCAATACTTCAACTTTTGTTGGAGACTAGAGGACAACTCTTAATCTTAAAAGATTACCCAAATCAATATTCTAGATATCTAATTGATTATCAGTTCAAGAAGTAAGTCTGTAATACTCATGAAAAGGGCAAAGGTCAAAGAGTAACTTTGGCTACAAGCTCAAACAAATGTTTTGATTTGACCCCTTCCACACAGGTTAACATCATCGAACGAAGACTCTAACAAACAACCTTGGATAGGTCAAAACTTTGCACCTACTCCCCACAGGTTAATGTCATCAAGTGAAGACTCTAACAAACAACCTTGGATAAGCCTCACACCAATTCCTACATAGGTTAATAACATCAGTAAAGACTCGATCTGATAGGTCAAAACTTTGCACCTACTACCCATAGTTAACGCCATCGAAGACTCTGACAAACAACCTCAGATAGGTCAAAACTTCAGACCTACTGCACATAGGTTAACGTCATGGAGCAAACACTTTGACAAACAACCTTGGATAGGTTAAAAATTTGCACCTACACCTCACAGGTTAATGTCATCGAGTGAAGACTCTAATAAATAACCTCAGATAGGTCAAAACTTCAGACCTACTACACACAGGTTAATGTCATCGAGCAAAGACTTTGACAAACAACCTCAGATTGGTCAAAACTTTGCACCTACTCCACACAAGTTAACATCATCGAGTGAAGACTTTGACAAACAACCTCAGATAGGTCAAAACTTTTCACCTACTCCCCATAGGTTAACGTCACTGAACAAAGACTCTGACAAACAACCTCAGATAGGTCAAAAATTCTTTTCATGGAGATTTGACCTTTATCACTGCCGAGCTCTAGTGTAACCTCCAACAGAGTTTGCTAATGTAGAGAAGCATCCAGGGCACTCACTACGTAGGACTCATCCTTTGAACTATATTTTAAGTCTATATAGATGGCGGGTGCACTTCTTGATGCTGGGATGAATCTCTTAGTAAGTGGAAGGTATGGAGGTCTATCACCTCTAGGACTTCTTCTAGATTTCCCTCTTCCTTGTCCTAGTGGAGGCCAAGTCATCCTCCCCACTTATTTGAATGGAGTAACAAATTATGGGTGGAATATAATCTCAATTTCTATCTCCTCCCTAACATCTTCTTCTCACTCCTTTTTCTTTTCGTTTTCATTCTCTTTATCATTTTCTTTTCTTTCTTTTCTTTATTTTTTCTTTCTTTTTTAAAATTTTGATTAAGTTCACGATAAAAGATATTTTGCTTCATGGGGAGGTAATAGGCCGCATCCTCGTAAATTCTAACTTTAAATACTATAAATGGTTTGAGATCTCCTTTGACACAATATTCGGTCCCATCCCTGATGAACTTGATGCACTGATGTAAAAAGGATGGAACCATGTTGTTTTCATGAATCCAAGGTAACCTTACCAAGGTATTAAAAGATGTATTAAAATCTATTATATGAAACTTAGCTTTTGTCTTTCAATCATCTATCTCTAAAGGCAACACTATTGAGCCTAAGGCCCTCTCGCTTTATTCATTGAATCCTTTTAACATCATCTTCTCAGATTATACTTTAGAGATGTTGATCTTCAAGTAGGTAAGGGTTCTTAGACTCATAATATTCACTATTGTACCTGGATCAACCAAAACTCTGGATAGTCTAAACTTGCCAACATCCACGGTGATGTAGAGGGGGTGGTTGTGCTCTTTCATCCATAGTAGTAGGTCTTCATCAGAGAATGTAACTCCTAGGAATTCTTTTAAAAAACTTTCCTCCTCTCCTACTAGATTAATGGCGGCCAACTAAGCTAAGCATATTTCAAGGTCAAGAAAATCCATTAATTTATGAGTCCATCATTTCTTCAGATAAGATAAGGGTGTCATATATGCTTAACATAGCTGGAAACTTTATAGGGTGTGCCAGAACATTATAGTCAACTTTAAGTTGGTCCTCCACAAGTATATCTAAGGGTGGAGCATCTTGTGAAGGGGTTATCTTCTCAGTGGAACCAATGACCTATTTACCCTTATCTTGAGGTGCTACCCTAGGAGGTAGAACTTTACTACTATGGAGGTTAACTTCAATGGCTTCTTGTGATGAGGAGCTTATGAAAAGTTCTACCTGCTCATCAAGTGTACCTACAGCTTCTCCTAAAGGATCATCAGAATAGGATGACTCTAAATCTATCATGTGTGGTGAACTCTAAAGAATCAAAAAAAGGATAATCTATTTTTGAATAAGAATACAATTGATAAGAATTATTTATATTATTTTTATTATGACTTGGAGAGCTATCAATGGGAATAAAATCATTAAGATCTTCAAAAGTAGATAGAATGTAATCAAAATTATTCTTCTTCATTGATTTCTTCAATTTTATATGATAAAATTCAATTAAAGCAAGTATAAGTGGCTTGGTAATCTCATTCATAGATACAAATGAATGGAAGCTAGTAGATGTAACGCAACCGTGGGAGGGAGAATGTTGTGATACGGAACTATCCTGGGCACGTGGTGGCTATTTCTGCTGCTGGGCTTCAACCCTACATGAGTTGTCCTGAGCAAAAATTAATGTTGGAGATGCTAAGTTAGCACCGCAGAGAAATCTTTTATTTTATAAATAATCGTTTTAGAGGTCTGGGCTAAAGAGATATTCGAACCTTCTTTTTTCTTAAGAGGATTGGATGCTTCCCCAAAGACTACTTTAATGGAATTAGAAGGTTGTTCCACTAAGTATTTTTTGGGGATCACTATGGCTCCTAACTTGTGGCTATGCTCAAGCTAATCCTAAAATGTAAGGTAATCCACTAAGACATGACCAAGCATGCGGTGGTAGGGGTAGTAGTTAGGATTATCACTCATACCCACTTCCTTTCTAGTCTAGTCTTAGAAACTAGACTTCTAAGAGATTCTTGAAGATTTTCTTCCTAACTACTTCTTTTGAATTAGTATGGCTTGATGAGTTTATCGATGAGAGTAGGTGGATAGTAGCTACTTGGTGGTGGATCGGTATTATTGTGTGACCGCTGGGTGTCCCTTGTGGTGGCCGAGGTGGAAGTGGAGGTGGGAGTGAAGGCTGAGCCTTGGGCCTCTCAAACTATGCTCTCACCGGGCTGCCCCTTGTCCACTATTACTACTATTCTAGCTTCTTCTTAAACACTTTATAGGCTTAGCTTGGATGACTACTGAGATGGAAAACTATTTGGCTTCCTCTTGTAGGTTAGCCCCCTTGCTGATTAGTTTCTCAAATGTTTGAATAGTAAAGCCCTTGAGCATGAAGGCAACTAGGCCATAATTATTCTTGAGAAGAATCTTAATGGAATGCTGCTCCAACATCTATGGTCACATTTCATACTCAGGTTTTTCCACCTAAGAATATAATCAACAAGGGACTCATTAGATTTCTATTTCTCTACAATGAGGTTCCTTATAATCACTCTTTATTGAGCTCTTATTAATCTCTATATAAAAAGCTGCTCTAATTCTACAAAATATTTCACCAAACTATTGGGCAATTTGGTGTACTAATCAAAGGCTACTCCAAAAAGACTACTGACGAAGTGCTGGAAGAGTAGGGCATCACTACCATCGGCATTACAATAATTGGCTCTAAAATGTGCAATGTACTGCCTAGGGTTCCCACTACCATTGAATACCATGAAGGATGGTGGCACAAAACCCTTAGGGTATTGAACTACATTAAATTCTTCGAGGTATGGTTTACCCTTTAAAATTGATGAGCTCCCTTAGGCTTGCACCAATGCCTCATTCACTTATTGTTCTACCATCTCTTTAATGTCTTTTTCTTGCATGGAAGTACTAGCAATTATCTTCTTATGAAGGCTAGCAGTATCCTCATCCATTGGAGTAGCATTCTTGAGATGATTTAGGATATGTACCAACTCAGGTCTATCAGCCTCCAAAAGAGTGGTTTGAGGGATAGGTGCTTGGTTCTACAATGCTAATACCACTGCCATCAACTCTTCTACTCTCCTCTCCATCCTATCAATCTGATTTCCCTTAAGCTTGATTTATTAGAGAAGGCATTGAGTTGAGTTTGATGCCTCACCTTCCTCAACTACAAAGCCCTGAGCTTCTTGGCTGGGGTGTTCCCTATGCAAGGATCATTGGGTGTCAACTATGTGGACTTCAGATCATCAAAAGGTCATTATTATCGATTGAAGTTTATCATGCCCTCATCTTGGTCAGAATGATCATCTCTAACTATCTTTCTCACTACGGCATGATAGTCCTCTAATATCTTCTCTAATGATCAATCATCCACTCTACCCAGAACCATTGGGACATATGTCAAAGGTTGACTCACTTCCGGACTGTTTCCTGAAGAGGCGATGCACTATATGTTTTGGATGGGAGGGGTGCTATCCTTGACTGACTCGATAATCATAGGAGTCAAACTGGCATTTCCTTCCTCCTTTTCCTCTAGCTATGGAGACAGAGTGACAATGACACTTTTAAGCCACTACTCATTTTTTTCTATGGTTGGGGCGAGTAGAAGAGCTCAGCCTTGGCTCAACTAGTATAGTAGATGGAGTGTGGTCCTTGGGACATAATTGTTTCACCAAGGGGGATGCTTTTCTCTTGATGACTTATTTGGTATTTGGATGGAAGGACATGAACCGGTGACGGGTGGTGAGTGGAGTGGTGTGGTGGTGGTGGCACCGGCTGCCTCTTCACCAAAGGTCTCCTCCTACGACTGGAAATAATGAGAACTATCATATTTGAATGATTGACTCTATCAGCTCACCGATCAGGATGGTCAATCAATGCTGAGGCCACCGACTATCTGGAAAACCTCCTCCTATCTCTCCTGCTAGATTGGGTAGCAAGCTTGGCCTCTGTGGCCATTTCTCTGTTGATCTAATCCCTTACACTTCTAGGGATAAGTCATCTCAAGTCATGAATGGTGGCAGTCTCAAAACTTACATGGACTCTCCCTACTCTCTTGAGCATGGACCTCAGACCAACATAGAGCTTCCTTCACTCCCTATCAGGTATCTCATACTCTATGGGTCATGTGGGTGATGCTGCAATCTTTTTCATATCCTCCTATCCATCTGTATCTAAGAGAGGGTGAAACCTACTACCATTAAGAAGGGGAGACTCATGGACCCTCTTCAGCTACATATGAGGCTTCCTCAACCTCTTTAGCCATGAGATCATAGTACCACTTGATTTTCTTATTCTAATTACAATGTTGAGTCTTAGTCAAGGGTGCATGAAGGGAGCTAGTACTAACCTTAAAGGTGGGAGAAATAATCTCGAGATGTTGGGATGACTTCTCATAAGAACTAGTTACAACAAAGGCGACTAGTCCTAGTGGCGTAATAGGCACAAGTGGTACTCATGGTGTGGGAACCTCTAAGGCTTTTCTCTTTAAGGATGGGAACTCGGTATCTAATTAGAGATCAAACTTAAGAAGTGGCTTTTTGTTGACCACCTCCTCCTTACTCACTATACTGAGGGTAGGACCATCACAAGTAACTTTGAAATGCTCAAACCAAAGGCCAAACTTGATGACTGGGGATGAGGTGAGTATGGCCTAATCCATGGCCAAATCCACACCCAATGAGAAGATGAGTTTTCAAGAAGTCATGGTGACTGACTGCTTGAAAGAAAAAGAAATGGGGCCTTCCTCTTTGCTGCTGAAAAGAAGAGTATAAGATTAGAATTTTCTTTGGTTGTTGTTCTTTTGACTTGACTTTAAATTGAAACTCTCATTTAACAAATTTGGTTATGTTAGATGGGGTTCATATATGCATTGGAGATATTTGTAATTTTGGGAAGGGATTGTATTTTAAACTTTATAGAAAGTGAGCTCAAATGAATTTTAATGATGTTGGATGAACCTTACTTTTCCATGTTAGGGGTAATAGGTTCTTAAAATTTTAAATTGACTTTATTTAAGTTATTTTATGTGATTTCTTTGATTGATTTATTTTACCTATTGAATAATAGGGTTTTAAGACCCACTAGGCGAGGTCCTAAAACCAAAAAATGTTGGCCATGCTTGCCTAAGAGTGAAATAAGGTGGTGCCCAATTAAAAGAATGATAGTCTTGAACTCACATAAAATATAAGTTCAATCGATGTTTGATGATAATGATTGACTACAAAAAGAGAGAGGAACCATCCCTAGTGGAGTCGCCAGAAAAATCTATGATATTTTAATTTGAAATCATATGGACACCACACAGATCTTAGGGGGTACTTATTGAAGTGATCAGGTGCTATATTAAGGTATAATGTACTACCCCCGAAAGGTAGAGAAATCACCCCAGAATGGACATAATAACCTAATAAAGACTCTAAGATGGGATGTATATATACAGAGATCTTTCCCCTACTTCACATGGAGAAGTAAAGTAGGGTTTAATTTATGCCAGGTTCTTTAGTTCCCTATGGAAGCAAGCTTCTATAGTTAATTACATCTTAGAAAATGGGAATCTCCTAAGAACACTCTCAATTAAAGTAGTCAATAAGTTTCTCCAAAATTTTCAAAGATAAACTATTAAAGAATTAGGTATTTATGAAAATCAAATGGGAGAGTTCAAATGAGAAGACTTATTTATTGATTCTAAAGGAGAATAACTAAGAAGCAACCATGATACTAGGAAGAATAGAAGTTTCTTTGGTCTACCCTATAGTGAGGCTTTATATATTTGACAGAGAGAATTTACTTTTATTTAAGTTAGAATCTTATTAGAATGTTAGGACTTACAGTCAAACAATAAAAGATTATGGAAATGCTGACTTATACTCATAACCCAAGGGAAATAAGTAGCCTCACAACCTAAATCTAAAAAATTCTTAAGCATAAGCTGAAAGCATGACCTAAGTTTAATCAAGAAAGATGGGATATGATAGTTCACCTCCATAAAAGAGAATGAACGCACCCCGACTCTTTGAACTTATAACCTTGGCTACCTAACACCTCCTAAGCATTAAAATAATGTAGGTCAATCTTATGTAGATGCAAGATAGCTAGGTTATTATTTAATTAGGAAAGGAGCTAGAATCCTAAACTAACTCCCTAAAAGACTAGAATATAATTGGCATGAAAATATGTCTTAGACTAATGCAAAAATTACAACTTTTAAACCATTTTGGACCAAGGCTTGGAAACATTATGCCTATATGCGTGAGAAAATTTAGTCATGGGATAAATCAATTAGATGAGGTGTTCTCCACTATAGGGGATCACCCTCAAATGTCAAGCATATCCCCTATCGTGCAAGAATGAAGACTCTACCTATTCAATATTGGAATAATATGACATACATGGTGTGACAACATACAACAATCAGCTAAGGGGCTTCTAAATCTTTTATTTATCTTAATTCATAGCTTAGGCTTTAAGATAAAGTTATGAGTTGCATTAGGATTTAGTTATGAATTTTTAGTAAGGGTAAAAAATTTAATTTTATCCTAAAGAGCCTACCACATCAGCCACACACAAACCATCATTTAAGAAACCTATGAAAAACATGCCATTTAAATTGAACAATCTAAACACAATGATTAAACATATGAATTTCATAAAATAATAAGAGGCTAGTGTGGCTAGCTATCATCGCATTACAAAAAGAGAAGAAATTTGGTGAGCTCTACCTTATACAACCAAATTATATATAATATTACAATTACAATGAATGCTATGCCTACAATCTCTTTCTTCTTCAATCTACTTTTGCTCTAAGCTTCATTGCCTTCTAGACCACTACTCATCCTAAACCCCCATTGCACTAATCCTAATCCTATTGCAAAAATTACATATTTATGAAAAATGAAATCTAATTACACCTGTAAAATAAATATTAGTTAAACAAACATATAAGCCAAGCAATTATATTTCACATATTTAGACTTAGCACTCTGCACTTGGGTAACCAAGCCCATCTATTTTAATTGGATTATGCTTAGGGTATAAGAGGCACCTAGCAAGAATATTCATATTTACTTATTATTAGAGGGACCTCTTTAGCATAATCCCCTATAGAAAATATCATTAGACTAATTATGACTTAACATCTCTTTTATGCATAAATAATCCTAACATCCAGTCTAAAACATTACATCATAAAATAAAACATAACACCACAACATTCACGCCTATCCTAAGGCCATAATTAGTGACTTAGCATTCTAATATGTTTAAGGTTTAGTGGCATGTTTTAACTAAGCTTTATAAGTGTGATTATCTAAAGTTTAAAATTATTTAAGTTAAACATTAGAGGAGGTTTCACTTCAAATCTATGAATGAATTAATTAATTTTAATTTACTCTTTCTTATTTTATTTGATTCCCACTTAATATCTAATTATTATGAAGAGAAGAAAGGGGTTTCCCCCCTTCATCGCTATCCTATGTTTTTGTAAGTATATATTATTAAGACTTTGGTTTCTTTAGTAGATTATTTATTAAATATTTTAATTAAGCCTAAATTTGGGCTAGTCTTAAGGAGTCTTATTCAAACATAAAAGGCATCTCAAGATTAATAAAAATGAATCACTATTACATAAATAACATTCCATCACTTCTTTCCATCATCAATAGCATACACATTTCTTCATTCTCATGTTCGATATTTGATTTAACATAGATATTTATACATATAATACATTCTTGTATTTTGCACACTTGATGATAATTAAAAAATGAATTTGATAAAAAGAAAGATTACATTAGTTAAGCATTTGTAGACATGCATTAGAGATTTAACCAAGTACGTGTGTGGTGTTTAATTTTGGATGTGGGTGAACAACACGCAGATCATAGGGGATACGTTTTAAAGTGATCGGGTACAACATTAAGGTATGACATAGAATCTCAAAAGATAGAAACATCACCCTACAATGGACCTAATTACCTAATAAGGACTCCTAAGGCATGATGGGTCTTTGAATATACCAGAGATTTTTCCCTACTTTACATAAAAAAGTAAACATGATTTATTTTATGTCGGGTTCTTAAGTTCCCTATGGAGGCAAGCCTCCATAATTAATTACATCCTAGGGAATGAGATTCCTTAATAATACTCTCAATTAAAGTAGGTAATCATTATCTCTAAAGATTTCAAAGTTAAGACAATCAAAGGATTGGTTATTTTGGAAATCAAGTGGGATAGATCAAGTAGAAGATTTATTTTGGAATACAAAGGAGATAAGTAAGAAATGCTCATGATACTAAGAAACCTAGCGAGCATTCCAATCTACCTATGGTGGGCTTTACATATTTGAAAGTGAAGAGATTTATTTGTTTGAGTTGAACTTTTACTAGATTGCTAGGGCTTATAATCCATCAACACAAGATTATGGAGATGCCTAAGATGTGAGGATTTAAGCTCATAGCTTGAAGGAAATAAGAAACCTCAAATATTAAATCTAGAGAGATATAACACAAGTTAATGCATGACCTAAATTTGAGCGAAAGGGGACATAATGGTTTATTTCCATTATATAGTGTAAACTGTCCAACTCTTTTGGACTTAACAACTGCTTGGAGTGGCCACCAGCTAACATCTCCTACAATTCAAGACCATGTAAGTCAATCTTATGCAATGGTGCAATTATTATTATTAATTTAAAAGAAATTAAAGTCCTAAACCCACTCCCTAAGAGACTAGAGCATGAGTGATGCGAATATGACTTAGTTTAAAAGTGCAAATATTTACAAATTTTATTTCATTTTGACACATTCATTTTGGGACAAATGCTTTGGAATTTCTTATGCTTAAATGCATGATGAAATGATGTTGCTGGCTAAATCAGTAAGAAGAGGGTGTTGTCCACCACAAGGGATGCCCTCATAGGTCAAGCATTCCCATATCGTGCAAGGATGGGGACCCCCATAGTCACGGAAGAAGGAATATGCATGCATGATGTGAAACATAGAACCATACAGCTATGAGATTGCTAAATATTTTAATTATCTTATTTAAATCCTAGCTTTATAGTGAGGATATGAAATATTTTAAAACTTGATTATGAGTTGCTAGTTGGGTAGAAAAATTAATTTTTTTCTAAGAGCCTATCGCATTCAGGCCACACATTAAAGCATCAAATATAAAGAAATTATAAAAATCATGCAATCCTGATATGCAATTTAAACATAATATCAATCAATTTTATAAACTAACACAAAAGAATAAAAGGATGGTGCTGTACCCTCACACCCCAAAAAAAATAGAAAATTGTATACATCCCAAAACATAAAAGAATAATTACAATTAAAATGAATATATGTTAGTCTTCAATTCTTCTTTCTCCTTTTTTAGTTTTGATTTGCTCCAAAGGCATCAGAGGGCACCCAAGGACAAGGCCATCTAGCCACTGCTCACTAATCGTAATTCTTATTATAAAAATTACATTTACATAGGAAAAGTAAATCTAACTACACCTACAAAATAGAGGTTAGCTAAATATACATACAATCCCAAGCAGTTATATTCATAATTTAGAACCCCACACATGGGTGGGTAACCAAGCCAACCTGTCCTAACTTGGGTTATGCATAGGGGCTTAAGAAACCTGCAAGCAAAGTATTTATAATTATTTTTAAGCAACCCCTTTAACATAACCTCATGCAAAAAAATAATATGAGGCTAAGAGTGGCCTAACATCCACTCTATGAAACTTGCACCTTAACATTCAGTCTAAAACATTACATAATAAAACAAAATAGCCATTACACATACACCATTAACTTAGACTAGAAGTGGTGGCTTAATTTTAGTGTGTGCTAAGGCTTGTGTAGTATGTCTTAACTAAGCATTAAAGTTGTGATTTCCTAAGTGTGAAAGAATCTAATTTAACATAAAGGTTGTTCCACTTCAAGTTGTTTAGTTGATTTGTGAATTTTAGTTTGTATTTTGCTTAATTTCATTTCATTTACACTTAGCATCTAAGTGTTATAAAAAGAGGAAAGGAGTTCACCTCCTCACATCCCTACCTTAAACCATTTTCTAAAGAATATTTTTATGACTTAGTCCTTCTTAGTGAATGGTTTATTAAGTATTTTCTTATTAATCCTAAGTTTGGGTTAACTTTAAATAATCATATTCAATATGAAAGGCATCTTAACATTAATATAATTGACATATATCAAGTCATTCCTTTCCATCACATCTAATATGCACATGATTTAACACTTAGCATATCTATACACACAACATATTTTGGCACACTTGAATGATGAATGGATGCATGCATTTGGAATTTACATTTGTGTTTGATTGAATTATTTTATACATTAAAAGCTTTATCCAAATTCTAATACCAAAATACATAGGAATGAAATCAAATAAGTACATGTCATTATTAAAGAAGTGAGGTAATCAAATGACCTCCTTGGGGCAACTTAAAGCCTGTATTCTGGATGTCCAAACTATATACTTATTAACATTCAAACTTATGTAAATCTATATATGAATCATAAGAAGAGAGCACTAACTTACATGTAATGCCAATGACTTAGATGGTTATGGATGCATGTTTTTTTTATTACAAAAGGGGACTTTCATCATTTAATTAAGCACACATACACATGTATAAAATATGTAAGCAAGTACATGCCACTGTTAATGAGGGAAGTGAGGTAATTAAATGACCTCCTTGGGGCTACTTAAAGGCTCATATTCCCATTATGTCCAGACTAAACACTTGCTATCTTAAATACATATAAATGTATACACAATTATAAAGATGAATATCATGTAAAGATTGTATTTTCTCCAATTGAATTATTTATGCATATGAATTGAAGCTTCTTCTAAATTCTAATACTAAAATACATAATAATGAAAATCAAATGGGTATGTGCCTTTGTTAACTAGGGAAGTGAGATAATCAAATGATCTCCTTTGGACTACTTAAAGCCTCATATTCTCTGGATGTCTAGACTATATACCCATTAACATTCAAACCTATGTAAATCTATATATGAATTCAAGAAAGAGAGTTTCACATTCACATAACTAAGCTATAAGCACATGCAAGTATTATATGAGTTTATAACTATCATCGTTCCACATATTATTATCAATTTATAAGCTTCAAAAAATAGATTTGAATTTATTAGTGATAATAGTGACACATATCATTAAGTTAAGCTAACACATCCAAGCTTACACCAACAAAATCTATTTGATTGATATAGATTTAAAACATGAATGCATGGGTTCATATGACATACAACATTTAGAAGTGATTTGAAAGGAATAACTAAATATAAACACATGGTTCATTCAAATATATTAATTTCTAAGGACAGTCTCATTAAAAAATTGTGTAAAGAAAACAAAAGTTCATTATTAATTTGATTTTGGATTTGAGTTGAACATAATAAGTAGAGAAAATATTTGTTGTTTTGATCCTATTCCTATATTAGTAATCATAATTGGTTTAAGGAAAGTTAGTTAAATGAATTTTATGAAATAATTAAGTTGAATCATTAATTAAATCACTTAATTACCATTTTCTATGCTTCTTTAATTTGATTAATCATATAATCATGAGCCACAAAAGATATGAACATGTGAGAAAAGTAAAGTTGCAATATTTCTAAAAGAACTAATGCAATTGGCTCATAATTAAAGATTAATTAAGTCAAAGAATCTAATTAAGTACTTTTTTGATTTTCCCACACTTTTGGGTTAATCATAATTTTATTAAGGGTCTTTATGCTATTAAACACATAAAGAGGAACCCCTATTTCATTATTAATTATCTGATGTGATTTGCATTTCAATTTGATTTAATTTAGCCATTTTATTAATTAATTAATCATTTAATTAATTACCATTCTAATTAATCCTTTTAATAATGAAATGAATTTAGGAAAGAGGCTAGGAAGGAGGTCCTAATCATTCTGCCTCATCCATTTATTATTACTTAGTGATTAATAAGCTTTAATAAATTTAATTTCTCTATTTTGAATGTTAATGAATCATTAAATTAATTAAAGAAGGTAATTAGGGTTTAAAACACCAATTTTTCTAATTACCTAGGTAATAAATTCCAAGAAAATCATGGGAGGCAGAGGTCATCCCATTAAATCAATTCTCCAAATCTTGAATTAATTACCCAAGTGATTAGGGTTGAATTTAACTAATTAAGTTTGCATTCAAGCCTTAATTAAGCCTTGGTTATTATTCAAAATCAAATGGGAATATTTTTTATTAAATCTCCACCATTTTACCTTTAAAATGAGTATTTATATGCATTTTTTATTTTTCTATAATTAGTTATGATGTTTTAAAGTTTTAGTGATTAAAAAAGATGATTAAGCCTAATCCCGTTGGTGCCATACAAATCACGATGTGACGCTTTCACGTGGCACCACCATGGATTGGTTATTTAAAATTTTCTGACTCAGCATTGATGTGGCGCCAGTGGATGTGCTTTCATCCCCATCGTCTGATCTAAGATCGGATAGTGGAGATTAATCCCGTAGTTCCTTTAGGATAAAATAGGATGAAATCTAATGGAAGATCATGGTCATCCATTCTAATTATGTGGAATGGATGGCTGATCTATCGCCCCTAAGAGATGGAAGATAGACACCCCCGCTTCCTACCCAAATTGAGCTCATCAAGGTCGTGGAGGCTGGATCGATCCCACTCTTTTAGTGGAGTGATCTACGAGGATCTTACAGTTAGATTCATACAAAATTTACATTTCCTTCGAAAAGGCCTAAAATAAATTGGAAAATACTCAGTTTGCCAAAAAATACCTCGTTGGAGCTTCAGACTAGTGGTGAACCGATCGAGGTAGCTTCACTTTGAAGGAATCCCCGTTGAGAAGATGACACCTTGATTCCTCGATGGTGGCTCAGGATCAAATGCCGTAATCCTCACTAGAGTTGGTCTAGAAGGTTCTTGATGCTTGAAATGCTTGAGGAAGATTATTTCACCTCACGAGTGAATGTGTGGAAGAGTTAATTTGAATGGGGTTGAGTTTTGGTGGAGTTGGATAGAGATGGGGTTTGTCTTATTTCGGGTTGGTGTTTTTTGATAAGGAGGAGGCTTGGGAATCTGGAAATGCTCTAGCAGCTCATCTTGAGTTACCAGGGCTCTGAAGATGTTCGATGTGTCAAATTGAATCAAATTGAAGGAGGTATACCCCCTCATCTGTTGGATTAGATGATGTGGATCAGTTAGGCCTCTAGTGGTCATCCAACCACCGCAGTTGTGGGTGGTAGAGAGGTGCCGAGTTGGCTGGTTGAGGGTGAGTGAAAGGGAGTGGCTACCATGAGAGGGGAAGTGGGAGTCCTTGGTTTTGCATTTGCTCCAATGGGAAAAGAGGGTGATTTCACCTCCACTTGTCTCATGGTTCACCCAACCACCTTTGGGTCGTGAGCAAGTGTCCTTCTTGCTAAGGTGGAGGCCTAAGAGCAGCTTGTGGAGGAGAGTGGCCATTCAAATGGGGTATTTGTCCTATTTAGCAAGCTTGACTCATTGGATTTTGGGATAATTCAGTCAAGCGGGGTTATTGGATTTGACCCAATGTGAGCCAAGGATGGGTCATACCAAGTTTCAATGGGTTTGGGCTTGGTTTGAATGTTTTACAATTTGACCCATATGGGTCAAAATGGCTAGGAATTATGTTGACCAATTGGTCAAATTGGTCAAACCAAGGGTTGAGTCAAGTTCAAATGAGTATTAAGGTTTTGGTTCAATTGGTTTGGTTTAATTTGTCTTTGATTTTATTTTGGCTCATTTGAATTTATATGGGTCAAATAAGTCAAGTTGACCAATTTGGCCAAATTAGCTTAAACTAAGCATTAGTTTAGATTTAATTGATCATTTGAATATTATTGTAGGCTTTGATTTCAATCAATTTGGATTTAGAAATGATTTAGGCCAAATTGACCCTTTAGGTCAATTTGGGCTAAATAATCAATGGTTAATTTGGTAAAATTAGGTTCAATCAAGGCTTAGATCATGTTCAATAGTCAATTTGGAATGAACTTAAGCCATTGGTTGCAATCAATTTGGATTAGATTTTGATTTGACCTAATTTGATCTTTTAGGTCAAAATGGATCAACTTGGGTCAAAGGACTAATTGGGTTTGGTTTGTCTCAAATGATGATCGGGTCATGTTCAAGGATTGATTTTAGGTTAGTATGAATCATTGGTTACAATTAAATTGGCTTGGGATAAGGTTTGGGGTGCTTGGATTATCAATGTATCAATGTTTGGAATTACAAACATGATTCAATCATGCTTGTAATTCCAACCACACTGCTAGTTGAACCATTCACCCTCGGAAGGCACAATGTAGAAGCTTCTTCATCTGGAATCAAGCTAACCCTGAGGTAGCAGAGATAGAAGAAATGCTGAGTTGTGAGCTCTTCAGTTCTCACTTGGACCATTTGTTACATAGCTATCCTTACTAGACAAAATATCTTGAAATATTTAATAAAGAAGATTTGAAGGAGAAAGCATGAAAACAATGACGGCTTAAAATAGTTTATTTTTTTAATTTTTTGGGAGAAATTTATTTATTTTTTGGGAGAAATTTATTTATATATGTATGTATGTATGTATGTATGTATGTATGTATGTATGTATGTATCTATATATCTTAAGAAATTAACTAGCCTTCAATCAATAAGTCTAAATTGAATGGTATACTCTTTATTTTCAAAATTACTGGCATAGATTTAAGTTAAAATGGTGACATTCTTCAAACTAGATTTCACTAACTTTCTACTGACTTATAGATAGCATTTCTTTCTTATATTTAACTTGCCTCTTGCCCACTAATCAAAGGAAATATCTTCACTAAAATTTACTTAGATTACTTTGACCTTTTTTTATTTTTATTTATGTAATTGATCATTATGTAATATCATTATATCTGGACACAAATTATAATAAAAAAGATCTCATAGGATCATCTAATAATTTCTCTATTAAAAATAAAAAGAAGAGCTATTAAAGATAAGTAAAATTGAGTTAATAATTACTAGAGTTGTAGTCTAGGGCCATCAAGTTAGCCTCTTGTAGGGTGGGGTGGGTAGGTTGTATGAAATAGATGCATTTGTGTGCCCAATTGAAATAAACTTCTTCGATCATTGGGATATTGACTGACAGGCTCTAGAAAACCCATCTCCCTTAACTTATGACCCTCTTCCATCTGTTGTTTCTCCATCACCTCTTGATGTTGAGACATAATCTAAAAATCAAAGTAATGGATTTAGCTTAATGGGAAATTTTAAAAATAATAAAATCAATAAAAAGTGGTTAATTATTCAAATTCACAAATATATTAATTTATTCGCTTCCTGCTCCATTTAAACAATTATTCTGCTCCTCTAATATGTGCTCCTATTTAACATAACATGCATGTAATATGTTAGAGTTTTGATTGATCAATTAAAATATCATGTAGAAGCAAAATGGCCATAATAGATGAGATATGATTATTTACTTTTCGACAGAGGTTCTCAAGTTGTTGATGGAGGAGCTGATGCTGTTACAAAATAGTTTACATTGTATGTCAATATTACATATTTTCATATATGTTTCATGTAATTACTCATTTTTTTAGACATTCAAATTAATTTTCGTGAACTCCTTCAATGAAAAATATAATTTTTATAAGATCTTAGTGAAAAACATTTATGGTTATATATATATATATATATATATATATATATATATATATATATATATATATATATATATATATATATATATATATATATATATATATATATATATATATGTGTGTGTGTGTGATCGATATAAAAGATTCTAATGTTGAAATATCACATAGTTGAGCAAGTTAAAATTTTTTATTGAATTCATGCAAAAAATATGTTTAATTAGCGAATATATATATCATTTGAACATAAAAAAAGGTGCAATGCCTACATAAAGAGAAAGAGAGATTACAGAAGCCTACCTAAGTTTCTATAAAAATTGACTTATGTAGAGATAAAAGATGGATAAATCTAGATTAATATGAATTAAAGAGGGTGCCACCATTGTTTTAACAAGAGGGATTAAAAAAATGTATAGTTCATGAGGGAATAAAATTTATTTTATAATAATTTCCTCAAATTATCATATTGAAAAGTGTTAAAGTCATCAATTGAGAGAACTATAACAACTCTTCATTTATTTATTTTATATCAATTGTTAGCTTTCAATGATTCAAAAGAGTGTGCAAGGGATATGGCTTGAAAATGTGCCAAGTGAACAAAAATTAAAAATGACCAATGTCAATAGAGGATAAATTTTGGATTGGATGTTGAAATTCTAGATATATTTCTATTTCAAGTGTTTAATGAAGTACATTCCAATGATAAATTAACAAATCTTAGTTTAAATTATTGTCACAAGAATAATCACATATAGTGTTAGGTAGATGTAAATTTTATTTTTCCAGAGCTATATATATATAGTAATTTTCTCTGCATAAATTATTGGAATTAAAATTTGTAATAAGAAAAGTGATTACCATGCGTGTGCGAACCTTAGCAACCGAGAACTCAAGTTGCTCTTCTAGTTGGTTGAGATCATTAATTTAAGCCGCTTAAGTCTTCCCAGAAGTCGCTTTTGTAGCAAGCTATCACTCATTCCTTGCTTTTGCCATTGGAGTTGATGTGAATTTAGTATAAACTATAATATGATTTAGCAAAATTGAAGGAAAATATAAGCAAGAATTTATCTTCAAATAAACAATAAGAATTCTTTTGCTAATGATTAACATGAATACTAGTTAAATACAATACTAATACTAAATAACTTGAATTTCAATATTAATCAAATGTGGATTCCATTATAAACAAGCAAAATTAGACAAGGTAAGCAATTTTAAATATGATGCAAGATATATAACACATTTCAGAAGCATAAATGTGTGATTTCCTATCATGATTTTTTGTCATAGTTCGAATACTAGTTAATATTTGTTTTACTAAAAGAATAACACTTGCATCATTCATTATTCATAGAGTTTAGATATGTGCATTTTTAATAATAGAATTTGTTTTAGATTAATTTGGAGCTAAAGTACTTATCTATGATAATTAATTAAATATTTAGATATTCAACACATAAAATTAATTATAATACAAACTTGGATCATTATTGATTTTGCCACTTTACCATCAACTTAACATAGAAGGGAATAAGGTTATTAATTGCAATTAGAAAAAAACTTGGATAAAAAAGTTCTTAAAATTTTAACTCAAGATGGTTTTTAAACTATGCAAGAGAATGTTCTTATATATGACAAGATATATATATCTTTTGGCTAGTTTGAGAATTTATATCTAATCTCCCTTAAATTTTAAGAAAAAATGCTAACCTAAAATTTTCTTCACAAATTATTTTTCTTAGTGAGAATCTATTAAGTATTTTTTATAAATTTTAGAGTCTCGAGATTCTTTACTCATAAAAAATTGCATATTTGTAGAACTAGCTAAGAGTTACACAGATGAATATTCCATATTTTCTTAGGATAGTTGGAATCATCAATAATTTTGGCAATTATAGATAAATCATGATGAGTTCAATCATAAGAACATGTGATATTAATGTTTTGCAGCAACCGAAAAATTAAAAGAAAATGTACCAGTAGATATCTATAATTATTGTTTAAAAGCAAAAATCCTAATATTGCACTCATTTTTTCCTGCTTTAAATATAATTTATATTCATAACTCTTAAACTAATAGCATGAACAAAGTCTTCTTATTAAATAAAAAGCAATATTAGGATAAAATTAACATATAATCTTAATCAATGAAGAGAACTATAAGCATAAATAAACTCATAAGAGAGAGAGAGAGAGAGAGAGAGAGATGAAGAAATTTGATATTAAAAGTTAAAATCATTATCCTTTGTGTTAAAAATAAGAGTGTAAGGCACCTTAGCCTAATTGGAGCTTTGACTTTTAACCAAGAGATCTTGGTTCAAGTCCTCACATGCATTGTGTGAGTTTATAATAAACTCAGATGTCCCAAAAAAAGGGCTATAAAAGATAAAAGAAGTCCACATTTCAAGGAAATACATAATTTACAAAGAAAAAGAATTAAAAATAAATTGTTGACCTCCATATATGTGTCATAAGTTGAGTCAAGCCCACAAGTCAAATTCGACGGACTTTAGAGGTGATAGTGTGCAAATCGGGGATCAAAATACACTAGATGTCACCGAAAATAGTCCAAATGACCTCCGATCGATGAAATAACTTCAGATGTTTAGAATGTCAAATGGATAAGAATATATTAATAATCTAAAGATCAATATCGCGAACGAGCTATCAATGTGTCGCACATATCAAAGTAGGAAGCTCAACATGTCCATTGTTCATGAAATTGACCATGTAGCTTCAAAACATTGAAAACTATCAAATGAGACTATCGGCTCAATTGATAGTGCATGTCGAATAATCAGAAATGATAGTGTGCAAATCGAGGCTGAAATACACAGTGCATCACCAAACTCAACCCAAATGACCTCGATGAACGGACTTCTCCATCATGTTTAGAATTTTGAAACTGGTCAGAACATAAATATTGCACAACTTGATGATCAACCAATCGATCAAACATGCTTGACGATCAAGTCAAGAGAACCACATTAGCCAAATGACTCGTTCATGAAATTGATTATGTCGTCACTTTGAAATGTTGAAATCTATCAAATAAGATTGTTTTACACTCAATTCGCTACAGATGAAAATTGAGCTAAAATGATAGCATGCATTTTGAGAAATTGACTCAATTTGATTCTCAACCAAACGGCCTCATTGCAAAACAAATGTGGGCATTAGAATATCGAATAACCTTATAATATATATTAATTATCTAATCATGTCATCCTTTATTGTATCACAATTTAAAATCTAATATAACCTTAAGTCTAACTCCACTCTAATGGACCCAAACTGGCAGTTCATGGATTCTTCCTTCCCTATTCTTCACATGACTCCTCCCTTATGTGAATGATGAACAACTCCTCATTAATTGCCGCTTCCTCCTCAGACATGAATATTTTCCTAACTTCCTCCCCTTCTATAACCAATGAAAGCTTTCTCATCCAAATCAAGATTTTCCTTCCTCCGATTTTCCTCAAAATGAGAGTTTTTTTTCCCTTCTCCTAGAATCTTTTTTCTTCTCATTTTCTCCAACTTTTTTTCTTTTCTCTTTTTTTCCTTCAAACTCAAAAATATCTTCCTTTTCCTTTTTCTTTCTTCTCCCCATTTCAATCAAAATTTTCTTTTTTCTTGAATTTTCTCTTTCCATCTCAACCAAAGAACAATCATTTTTCTTCTCTTTTCCTATTAATCTCTTCAATTTTCTCTCTCAATAAAATCATCATTTTTTCTTCTCCTTTTCATTCTCCCATTTCAATCTTTCCATTTTCCACAACCGGAGAAAACACCATTATTACTTCTCTTATTCATCTTTCTATAAACATTTCCTTTTTTCTCTCACTGTAATTATAACATATATATATATATTATAAAGGTTTCTCTTTTCTTTATTTCCTTTCGCTCATTACCATGTTTGCACAAGACATTCTCATTAGGTCTGAACATTATTCTGCTTTCCATCTTTGATTTAAAAATGAATCTTTTTCTATTAAAGCTTCTTAAATTCTCCTGAGAGAACATACATTTTGGGATGAAAGATACATTGTTATATATGTGTCATAAATCTACAATCATTATGACTTCAAAAATATTAATTGTTCAAAATGAGTGAAAAATGGTCAAAACTATACAAACGAATTGTATTCAACATATAAAATGTATATAAATATTATTTGATGATCAAATAATAAGAATGTTACAAGGAAGAAAATGAAAAAATAGAAAGATCAAATAAAATAAAATATGAATGAAGAAATTACAAGTCAAGGAAAATGAAAATCAAAAATGATAAAACTTAAAAAACAAAACTAAAGGAGAAAATAAAATAACAAAAAAAATTACCTTAAATTGATAAATATATTGACTATGTGCAAAAATCAAATTAAAATCAAAGCTTGAAATTTATTAAAAAAGTTATAATTAGCGCCAAATAAAAAAAAAGATAAAAAAGGTATTTTGTGATGTATCCTTAATATCCTTCCTCTCTCTCAAAAAATGAAAAAAATGGTAATCTTTCTTGATCATTTCTCATTGATAGTTGAAATAAATCATCACAATGATGATCTGACTTCAATTGATTTGTTGTGAAATCCGAGATCAAAATGATAGTTTGATCATGAAATATTCTCGCTGAATCATGCAAATCACATGATCATTGACATTAGAAACACAAAATGGATATGATCTATATTCAAATAAATTATAACATACAAAGAATTATATTACAAATATTTTGATGCTAAATAACATTGAACAATATACAATGATAATATTTCAATATTGAATATTCATTTTTTTTAAAAGAAAAAAATTAAAGAATTATGCTCCCCTCCATACTAAGAGAAGATCCATAACATAAAAATTTCTAATTTTTTTTTTTCTTAGATAAACATAAAGAAAAGTATAAAAGGATCCTTTCCAAATTCAAGAATTTTCAGAATTACCTCCTTTTTCCTTTCTTCTCTTCTTTCTTCTCTCTAATAAAGAAAAAAAAAAGGCTTCTCTATTCCATCTTCCTTTTCCTCTCATTCTTCTCTTTCCACAACTGAAAGCATAAATTTTTCTGCGACATCCAACGATCATCTCACGATTTCCACCTATCCATCACCGCGACTCAACTAATCCACTCCCATTTCAAGAACCATCTGTTTCAAGAAATTCCCAATCGCAAGACTCCGGCCTGAAGCGTCATCCAGTGTCCCATCAACGCTGATAAAAGCGCTGATCCAGCCTCCCAAAACTCCTATTTCTAGCTCACTTAGATCACTGCTTAACCACAACTCTCTCAGAAGCTCCATGCTGCATAAAATGATCCAGTTCAACCTGAACATAATTAAACTACTCTCTTCTTTCGAATAATCCATGACGATCACACTTTCCTTCCCTTCCCTAATCCCATGCTTCACCCCGCCAACGCAAAATCTCCTCATGTTTCTAATTTTTCAGACCATTCAGTGAGGCCTCACGATAGTAAAATTTTTCTAATTTTCCACTTCCATGAACATCACAAAAGCTTCATCACTCGCAAATCAATGTTCCATTCAATTCCATGGTAACCTCCTTCTGCCCACTAGAGCATCCCACCTGCAGCCCATCCCTTCCACTCTTCGCTTCGCCACAATCCAAGGAAGAACATTGTCAAGAGGTGAATTCTTCTTTCGATTTCCGGCATCGCACCCCTCGCTTTAGCCTTCCAATTTTCATTGCACCACAATCGAGGGAAGAACATTATCAAGATGCAAATTCTTTCGATATATATATATATATATATATATATGTATATATATATATATATATATATATATATATATATATATATGCTTGTGTTTCTTTGTAGGTTTGAAGACCTCATTGTGCTCAAGAGGGCGTGATGAGATGAAAAAATTAGTTGCGGTGTCGCAAGACACAACTCGATATGCTCAAGATTTCGAAGAAGTCAACACCCCCTTTACATGGATGATGCTGGAGGTCCAAAATTGTGTCAAATCTTTTGACTTAGAAAAAAGGGGAGAGTGAAATGAACTAACTTAAGAATGCTAAGTAAGAAAACCTACATCTAATTTTAAATTAAAAGCATCAAAAAAAAAGGGGAGCCTTTAAAGAAATTTTCTTTTTATAAAAAATGTAACACTCATTTAAAATGCAAGTAAAATTTGGGGAGGCTAAGATTAAACTCACAAACTCTAATTGCAATTCTATTAAATTAAATTAAAATGAGTTATAAATTCCTCAAAATTAAACAAGCTTTAATTGGAATTTGGGGGGGACTATTGGTAAACTCATAACAAACTTACAATAAACTTAAAGTCTAGGGATGAATCCAAATTGGGTTTAATAACTCTTATACGAATATGATGGTGATTACTATGCTAGCTAATAAGTATAAGTAGGGCTAAAGCAATAAACACTAAATCGGCATAACTTATCAAAAGTGATGTAGATTGAACATAATCAAATTGGGAGAATTACAAAAAACTCAACAAGTAAACTAAGTGCAAGTAATATTTTAAACTACAATCTAAATCAAAATGCCTACTTTGCCATCAGATCTGCAATTCTTTGTACGAGCAGACAAAAGGAGACACTAAACTAAATGCTGCACGAATGAAGGAGCTTTCCTTTAATAAAAAAATTAAGGAATTTTCTTCTAATTATGATTTTCAAAATCAATGAAATCACTGATTAGGTGAAATTACCTAAGCTATAAATTCCTGCAAGTGCTCGAACATAGAGATTTAAAGTGCAAATTTTAATATTTAAAAAGGCTGCGTATGCTAAATTGGAATCAATTAAATATTAATCTAAAAAATCTAATAAGATATTAGATCAATTTATAACGTCATCTTTGCCACTGGGTCAACAACTCTTTGTACAAGCAGACAGAAGGCGATACTAAATCCAATTCTATAAAAATCATAAGGCTTCCTTTAACCAAAAATCAAGGAATTTCATCCTAACCATGATTTTCAAAATCAATGATTTCATTAATTAGATGAAATTAGCTAAGCTATAAAAGCCCCACATTATGAATCTTGAAATTCAAGTGTTTGAGGATGCTTCGTGGGTTGCTCCCCAATTTAGTCTTAGGACTGAGTCAGGGTTAATAAAACCTAAAAAAATATATAATAAGACTTTCAAATTAGTGAAATATCTCAGAAACTAATTCTGTGAGGTGGCAGTAGATCTAATTCTTTATTATCAGCTAAGCAGAGTTGACAAGATCTATTGCTCTTAAACATATTCCAATTAATCAATTTTCTAAATCAAATTAAATATCAATCTCTAAAAAATTGCTCAAATGAAATCTATCACTAAAAGCTTAAATCAAACTCAATCCATCCATCTTCCATAACAGTTTATCGGGATGAAACAAAGAAAATTCTAGCTCATAAAGGAGCCAATGTCAAATCAAGTATTCTGCTATGTTCACTCTCAATCAATCTCATGCTAGTAAGAGGCGGGTGTCCTCGATGTTGGTTCTTTTCTCAAAATAGAGAAAAGAAATGACACCATAGAGTTTAGGAGTATTTTATTTAGATGATCAAATATGACATTAAGGAATAAACATATTATCTCAAAAGATAAACATGCTTTCCTATAATGGATTAAATCATTTCAATAAAAGACTCCTAAGGCTAATGGGTGTTTCTTAGTGTAGTATTTTTCCCGAGCTACATGGAAAAGTAGAATAGGGTCAATTTTATCCTAGGATCATGGTTCTCTATAAAGGCAAGCCTCTATAGTTAATTACATCTTAGGAAGGGTCTCTTCCTAAGAATACTCTCGATTAAATAAATAAGTGGTTATTCCTAAAGACTACTAAGGTAGCTTTCAAAGGAATGATTTTTGAGAAATTCAATTGGGAGAGGTTCAAATTAGAGAGAGTTATTTTAAGAGTCAAATGAAAAGAGTAGAAATATTGATACTGGGATGCCCGTAGACATTTCAACTATCCTATGATTGGGCTTCAAATTTGGGATTTAATTTTAGATTTCAAGTTGTCATTTTTTTTAGAAATCTAGGACTTAAATTTTAGCAGCACAAGACTGCAGAAATGCCTAGGGTTGAAGACTTATTCTTAAAAGGATGCTTTAGAACCGAGTCTAAAGGTGCTTCTAACACATGTCAGATGCTCGACCTAGTTCTATTCTTGAGAATCATTGGCCATTCTCCTTACTTGAGGGAACTAACCTATCCCTGACTCTTCTAGACTTACAACCTGCCTGGAGAAGGCTACCAACTAACACCACCTAAGCGCATTTTAAAATCATGAGGCTAAGTCATATGAATGCAAGATGGCCGGGCTCTTGCAGTTTTAGGAAAGAAATCTATGAACATAGAGTTACTCCCTAAACCCTAAGATCATGTAAGGTATGAAGATGCACCTCGCTAATGCACATTTTTCAAATTTTAATAAATTTTGACTCAAGATTCATTTAGGTCATAGGAATGCAATTTATGCCTAATGCATGTAATTAGAAAAGATTATGGGTGAATCATAATAAGAAGGTGTACTTCCACCATAGGCTCTCAAAGGTCAAGCTAGGTTCTCCAAGATGGAAGTCCTTCATTAATCAAAAGTGAAATAATATGATTATGCATGATATTAAAACATCCACTAAGGGTTGCTATAGATTTTATCTTGCTTTAATGGCCTAGCTTTTATATGAATATTATGAGTTGTATTTATTTTATATTTCATTTGATTTAGTTGGGTAGAAAATTTAGTTTATCCTATGAGCCTACATCCAAGCATACATCACAACACAAACATAGCACATAAAGAAACCTAAGAAAAGCATGTTGTTTCTATTGTGCATCCAAAATAAATCAAGCCAGATTAAATTATATAAGAAAAAGGCCAATGCATGACAACATTGATGTACACCTGAAGAAAGAAAATGGGCAATCGAAGTTCGTTCTTATATAACCCACTAGAACTATAAGTTCTGATCTATGGGTCTTCTTTCCGAAAGTCTCCTTCTTGGGACATCCATCTCTATGGGGACCACCGCACAATCTCCTAGTTGGGTTAGCTCCTGATAATCCTAGACCCCATAGATCCTAACCTAATTCTAAGCTCAATTTTACATTTAAAATTCAAAAGAAATCCTAAGCCCTACAAAATAGATGTTAGGAAATACACACAACACACAAAGCAGTTTATATTTCACAAACATATGGGCTTAGCATTAGTTGCTTGCCAAGCCCACCTGTCCTATGGACTATGTTAAGGGATTTTTAGCACTACAAGCAAACAAAAATTTTATGATTTATTTATTACAGCGATCCCTTTAACACAGTCCCCTGCAGAAAATAGTGTCAAATCTAGAAAGAATGCCCTAACATCCACTCTAATGGACAAACAAACCTAGGCATCCAGTCTAAAGCAATACACCACACAGACATATGAAGCACATCATAACATATCACAGGAGATTAAAAAAAAATCACAGAACGATCTAACCTTGATCTAAAGTCTGTGACCTAAGTAAGCTAGTGTGTCTTGAAGTGGGGTTTGTGTGGTAAGTCTTTGCCAGGCCTTTAGTTCTTTGAAGTTTGAAGTTTGAATTGGTTTAATTTTTACCATTGGTTGGTTTCAATTCAAATGGTTTAGTGATTTAATTTCCATTTTTATGTTCATTTTATGGTTAAAGTTATATAGGTTTTCAAGAATGAAGTATGGAATGATTCCATTTTTGGATGGAGCTCTTTCCATTCAACATCCTAAATCCTAATGAAGTTTTCAAAGTCTAACTAAAATCCTTAAGTATTTTAATTAATCCTTTTGATTTTATTTATGTTTGGATTTGATTTATGTTATTTCATTTATTTGAATTATTTTATTTGATTTAATTTACTGGATTTATTTCATTTTGAATTAAGTTATATGGATTTCATTTGATTTGGCTTATGTTAATTTAAAGAGTTTGATTTTATTCAATTTAACTTAAGTTATTAAATTAGGAATTTGTAAGCTTAAGTTTTAAGTCCATTAATATGAATTAATACCTTAGGTTTGTTCATAGATTATTCTTAATCTGATTTAATTAACCTAGGTTTTAAATTCATTATTTAAATTCATTAAGGATGAGTGGTTTCATTAAACTTAACTTAAGTTGTTTAATTATGTTTGAATTTCATTAATTATTGATTTTCTTACAATTTTGATATTTGATTAAATTCTTTGACTTAGGAAGTTTTGATGAATTAACCTAAGTATTTTTGATGTATATTTTAGATTAGTTCAATTTATTTTTTGATTAAATGAATTAATGATTCTTCGTAATTATTATATAGTTCATATTGACTTAGAGATTTAGAAAATCAAGAATTCCAAATTTATAGACCAATTGGGTTTGAGATAATTATGGCAAGTGGGGTTACATGCCAATTTTAGGTTTCTAAAGTTTCAACTTGATTAGAGATGTAATTAGGTGTAATTAAGGTTTTAATTATTTCATTAAAACCAAATTAAGCCATTTATTAAGATTCATTAAGCATTTTATTTTTTTGCTTATTCTTCAAATACCTTCCAATGAGGGTTTATTCATTTTTTAACGGTTGATTTATTATGATTTAATTAAGTCATTTAATTGAATTATTTAATTCTTTTAATTATCAAATTAAGTTAATTAGTGATATATTAGGTTCATATTGGTTTAATTATGTTTACTGATGTTCATTATATTGATTTAAGATTATTAGATTAAAGTTTTCTAATTATTTTATTAAAGGGTAATTAATTTAATTAATTTAAAGGTTAATACACATAAAATTATAATTTCATTTGAATTCAGAATTAAATCCCAAAAATTTATTTAAGGTATATATTTCATTTCCCAAAGTTTTAAATTAATTGGATTATTAATTTGAGTAATAATAGGGTTTAATTTTTAATCCAAATTAAGGATTAATTACTTAATTAAAATTGGGATTTTAATTTCTAATTTTCTCATCAAGACGAATCCATAAAACTTTTATTTGTATTTTTATGATTTTTCTTTGATTTTATATGATTTTTTTGAAATTTTTTGAATTTATTTTAATTAATTAAACCGTTGTTTAACAATTTTTAAGTAATGAGTCCCACGCGCTTTTACTAAAATGAGCGGGATTAATCTTGGACCATCCATCGAGATCGTCTGATCCCGCAGCTCGAGATCGTGATGTCGCTTGGTTGATCCGGGATGATCCCAGTCAGTCATCGAGATGGACGACGGATCATTCCCGCGATTCTTAAAAGGGATTTTAATCAAAATAACAGCCTAGATTTAAAAGAAATGAACGGTCTAGATTTTGTTTGAGCCATGGATTGTCCATGGTTTTGGTTAATATCTTTCATAGGTAACCAAATTGGATGATTTAAAATGCTACATGTTGAAAGATCCTCTTTCAATCCATAAGGCTTGATCTCACTAGAGAACAAGCTTTGTAGGGAAATGACCAAGGCCAAAAGCTTTAAATAAAAGGGGGGATCATTAATGGCGTACCTTGATTTAGGGCGTTTCAGATGTTGAAATCAATTCCACTAGCTTTGTTTCTTCAAGGGAAAGCATTGCCCCAGAAAAATTGAGCTAATTCCTTGTGGTTTGATCTCTAGCCCAAGCTTTAGCTTGGATTTTCAATTTTGATGGTCCCAATGATTGAGAGCACTTGGAGGGAGGGGGTGCTTTTGTTTGGTTTCGGTTTGGAGGGGTGTGTGTGCTTAGTTTTCCTTGAGGAAGTGTGTATATCCCTTTTCCATGCATGGCCAAAACTTTTATGCTCTCTCTATTTTTTTTTCTTGATTAAGTTTTTGGATGAGGATAGATGCTTGGAGTGTAGCTAAGATCCCCCCTCCCCATGCTGAGGTAAAGAGGGATAAAGAGAAGGAAAATGGAATTTTTTCCTTCTCTTTTTCCATTTTTCTATTTCTTTTTTTTGTCATTTTGTTATTTAATTTTATTAATTAAGGTTAATTAGTAATTAATGATGCTTAAGATGATTAATCTTATTCGCACATACATTGGATAAGGTAATTTTGAATTTTCATGTTCTAATGTTTTGTTTAACTCACTTAACCCAAATTGGGTTAAGATGAGTCAAACCTTATGGGTCAAATGACCCATTTGACCTAACCACACAATAGGGAGTTAGGTTATGATTATCATTCCCATATGATTTAGACAATTATTTCAAAGTTATTTTGATTTTTCTTAAATTTGAGTTCAATGTGGCTTAAGTCATTTTGTTTAAGGAATTTAATTTACTTAATAGGCCTTAATGAACTCAAATTTCGTTTTTATGATTAAAAATATTTATTTGATTTTAGAATATTTTTGGTGATTTTATTTAGCCAAATTTTAGTGGGTTGACTTTTTGACCAAGTGGGATTACTTAAGTCAACTCTAGGTTGACTAGAGTTGACTTTATGTTTGACTATTGATAATCTTGGATTGATGATTATTATTTTTGATTTGATCAGTTTATTTTAAATTTGGATGTTTTGAATTGATCCTACCCAAGACAAATAAGTTAGATCTAACTTAAGGTGAGTTCTCTCAGTCAATGAATGGTCGAGTATTGAATTAGAGAGAATCATATTTGTAGATGGGATCTCAAGTGCCAAATTATCTCATCCAAAAATGAGGTCAACATGTGTGGTTGGCCAATACGCCCACAGATGAAGCTTACGCACCGTGAGTCCTCGACGGGTGGTTTGGCCGTGCTCCATTATATTATGATCACCCAATCGCATGTCTTATGCTCTCGCCTTGAAGTTGTGAATCATAAGGTATACTTGATAGTGGAAAACAACCTTCTTCACGCCTAAGGTGACTTAAGACCTCTCCTGCACAAACACCACCCC